>CM042390.1:42261195-42336195 GCA_023634145.1 Thymallus thymallus | reverse complement strand
CACTTTTACTGTCACTATCACTGTTACTATCACTGTTACTGTCACTATCAATGTTACTATCACTGTTACTGTCACTATCACTGTTACTGTCATTGTTACTATCACTTTTACTGTCACTATCACTGTTACTATCACTGTTACTGTCACTATAACTGTTACTATCACTTTTACTGTCACTATCACTGTCACTATCACTGTTACTGTCACTATCACTGTTACTATCACTATCACTGTTACTATCACTGTTACTGTCACTATCACTGTTACTGTCACTATCACTGTTACTATCACTGTTACTGTCATTGTTACTGTTACTATCACTGTTACTGTCACTATCACTGTTACTATCACTGTTACTGTCACTATCACTGTTACTGTCACTATCACTGTTACTGTCACTATCACTGTTACTGTCACTATCACTGTTACTATCTCTGTTACTGCCATTGTTACTGTTACTGTCACTATCACTGTTACTATCACTGTTACTGTCACTATCACTGTTACTATCACTGTTACTGTCACTATCACTGTTACTATCACTGTTACTGTCACTATCACTGTTACTATCACTTTTACTGTCACTATCACTGTTACTATCACTGTTACTGTCACTATCACTGTTACTATCACTGTTACTGTCACTATCACTGTTACTGTCATTGTTACTGTTACTGTCACTATCACTGTTACTATCACTGTTACTGTTACTATCACTGTTACTATCACTGTTACTGTCACTGTTACTGTTACTATCACTGTTACTGTCACTATCACTGTTACTGTCATTGTTACTGTTACTGTCACTATCACTGTTACTATCACTGTTACTGTTACTATCACTGTTACTATCACTGTTACTGTCACTGTTACTGTTACTATCACTGTTACTGTCACTATCACTGTTACTGTCATTGTTACTGTTACTGTCACTATCACTGTTACTATCACTGTTACTGTTACTATCACTGTTACTATCACTGTTACTGTCATTGTTACTGTTACTGTCACTATCACTGTTACTATCACTGTTACTGTTACTATCACTGTTACTATCACTGTTACTGTCACTATCACTGTTACTATCACTGTTACTGTCACTATCACTGTTACTATCACTGTTACTGTCACTATCACTGTTACTATCACTTTTACTGTCACTATCACTGTTACTATCACTGTTACTGTCACTATCACTGTTACTATCACTGTTACTGTCACTATCACTGTTACTGTCATTGTTACTGTTACTGTCACTATCACTGTTACTATCACTGTTACTGTTACTATCACTGTTACTATCACTGTTACTGTCACTGTTACTGTTACTATCACTGTTACTGTCACTATCACTGTTACTGTCATTGTTACTGTTACTGTCACTATCACTGTTACTATCACTGTTACTATCACTGTTACTATCACTGTTACTGTCATTGTTACTGTTACTGTCACTATCACTGTTACTATCACTGTTACTGTTACTATCACTGTTACTATCACTGTTACTGTCACTATCACTGTTACTATCACTGTTACTGTCACTATCACTGTTACTATCACTGTTACTGTCACTATCACTGTTACTATCACTTTTACTGTCACTATCACTGTTACTATCACTGTTACTGTCACTATCACTGTTACTATCACTGTTACTGTCACTATCACTGTTACTGTCATTGTTACTGTTACTGTCACTATCACTGTTACTATCACTGTTACTGTTACTATCACTGTTACTATCACTGTTACTGTCACTATCACTGTTACTATCACTGTTACTGTCACTATCACTGTTACTATCACTGTTACTGTCACTATCACTGTTACTATCACTTTTACTGTCACTATCACTGTTACTATCACTGTTACTGTCACTATCACTGTTACTATCACTGTTACTGTCACTATCACTGTTACTGTCATTGTTACTGTTACTGTCACTATCACTGTTACTATCACTGTTACTGTTACTATCACTGTTACTATCACTGTTACTGTTACTATCACTGTCAATCTGTACCTGAACATCCTTAGAATTATTTTCATCAACTCAAAACACTACAGTATGTCTGTGTCCCAAATGGCACCCTATTACGTACAGTTTATAGTACACTCCATTTGCCCAGAGCCCTATGTAGGGCTGTGGTGGTCTGGAGATTTTATCAGCCAGTGATTGTTATGCAAATAATTGTGGTCTCAAGGTAAATTAACATAAACCCGTTTATTATCTTTTGGCTTCCACGCATCGCCTACAAGCCACTGATGCAGACCGGCTATGCCACGAATGCAGACCGCTGGAACGTCTACACTTTAAAAAGTCTAATAAATCCATGTAATATAGCCTACACCATCACAATAAATCAGTTTTTTTTATTTTAGATGGGTCAAAAAAAACATGATATGAAGATAATATAGCCTATTTCAGAAGAACAGAATAGCATACTCTGAATTATCCTTATGTTAGGCCCTGATGTGGCTATGCCATATGGCTGTGGGATACACTAGTTCATTTAGCAGACAAGATCTGTTTTAAAACTCCATGGCATTATTGTATATTATTTTATAGTATGAAGAATACAATTGAACTGAATAAAATGTAGGAAAATAAAGGAAACAGGTCCTCCTTTATGCTTCATTTGGAGACATTTATGCAACTGTAGTTGTGATACAAATGTTGGTCTGTACGTTTGGAGGCTGCATGATGACTCTAATGATGATTTGAAAACAGTTGCATGAAAGGCATGAGTTCTACTCTGTCTCTTACACACTTCATCAGTCAAGAAAACCATAATCCGTAGCAAAGGGAGTTTAGCTGCTGTTACGTTTTTAATATGCAAGCATAGGTAGTGCGTCCATAAGGCTAAGGGAAGCTTTTCCTGACAAATGGTGTAGCCTAATTAGCTTACTCCTGTCTAAACAGAAATACATCAAACCATTAGTAACTAGACAACTAAAGCATGGTTTGGCCATAGAGGACCATTAGCTTCTTTAAAAAACAAGTTTGTTTTAAATCCCATTGCCTACAGTCAGAAGAAAAGGCAGCGTGAGTAGTTTGGGCAGATTATTGTTGAGTTGAGACTGTGTGAAAAGTAGAGAGGCCCAGCCAGGCACATCGCAATATTTTAAAATACAATTGTGGTAAAACAGTTTGGAAAGCAAATGTTATTGCTGTAAAGAGCAGACAGAGAAAGGACTAATCCGTCTTTTAGTTATCAAAAAAGATTCTGCTAAAGTCTCCAGTCATATAAAGTGTAGAATTGCATGAAATGTGTTCATAAAAGGCCACATTTTTCCCATGAAAAGAAAGAGGAAACATATCTGATATAGCCTAGGCCAACTCTATGCTCTACACACTCAGCCATGCACTGAACTGTCATTTTTTGTGAACAGTGACTGAGTTATATTTGCCTAAATTATAACTATCCAATCTACTCATCACATTACGAATAGTAGACTATCTTACATCATTTCTGTAACACATTTCACTAGGCTCTGTAACACATTTCACTAGGCTCTGTAACACATTTCACTAGGCTCTGTAACACATTCACTAGGCTCTGTAACACATTCACTAGGCTCTGTAACACATTCACTAGGCTCTGTAACACGTGTCACTAGGCTCTGTAGGCTATGTGCTCTCTAACCGTGTACCAGGGGTCCTAAGCCTATAGGCTACATTTGGAGTTATTTGTCCACTTTAGCTGTGATACAAATCTTATCAAAGGGGCCTCCCAAGTGGCGCAGCGGTCTAAGGCACTGCATCGAAGTGCTTGAGGCGTCACTACAGGCTGTGTCACAACCGGCCGTGACCGGGGGTTCCATAAGGCAGCACACAATTAGCCCAGCGTCGTCCGGGTTAGGGGAGTTTTCCTCGGCTCATTGCACTCTAGCGACTCCTTGTGGCGGCCCGGGCACCTGCAGGCTGACCACCATCGTCAGTTTCCTCCGATACATTGGTGCAGCTGACTTCCAGTTAAGTGGGCGGGTGTTAAGAAGCGTGGTTTGGCGGGTCATGTCTTGGAGGACATGACTCAACCTTCGCCTCCCGAGTTGCAGCGATGAGACGATCGAAATTGGGGAGAAAAAGGCAGTAAAATACAACAATAATTTTTTTTTAAACTTATCAAAACATCTGGGCCTATGGGCTAGGCGACATGATGTGTGATTTGAAGGGTACCAAATCATTTCTGCAGCATTGAAGGTCCCCAAGAACACACTGGCCTCCATCATTCATAAATGGAAAAAGTTTGGAATCAGCAAGACTCTTCCTTGAGCAATCGGGGGAGAAGGGCCTTGGTCAGGGAGGTGACCAAGAACGAGATGGTCACTCTGACGGAGCTCCAGAGTTCCTCTGTGGAGATGGGAGAACCTTCCAGAAGGACAACCATCTCTGCAGCACTCCACCAATCAGGCCTTTATGGTAGAGTGGCCAGACAGAAGCCACTCCTCAGTAAAAGCCACATGACAGCCCGCTTGGAGTTTGCCAAAAGGTACTTAAAGGAATCTGACCATCAGAAACAAGATTCTCTGGTCTGATGAAACCAAGATTGAACTCTTTGGCCTGAATGCCAAGCATCACATGTTGATGAAAACAGGCACCGCTCATCACCTGGCCAATACCATCCCTACGGTGAAGCATGGTGGTGGCAGCATCATGCTGTGGGGATGTTTTTCAGCGGCAGGAACTGTGAGACTAGTCAGGATTGAGGTGAATATGAACAGAGCAAAGTACAGAGAGATCCTTGATGAAAATCTGCTCCAGAGCACTCAGGACCTCAGACTAGGGTGAAGGTTCACCTTCCAACAGGACAACGACCCTAAGCACACAGCCAAGACAACGCAGGAGTGGTTTCGGAAAAAGTCTCTGAATGTCCTTGAGTGGCCCAGCCAGAGCCCGGACTTGAACCCGATCAAACATCTCTGGAGAGACCTGAAAATAGCTGTGCAGCAACGCTCCCCATCCAACCTGACAGAGCTTGAGAGGATCTGCAGAGAAGAATGGGAGAAACTCCCCAAATACAGTTGTGCCAAGCTTGTAGCGTCCTATCCAAGAAGACTGAAGGTCAAAGGATCTTCAACAAAGTACTGAGTAAAGTGTCTGAATACTAATGTAAATGTGATATTTCAGTTTTTTGTTTATTTATACATTTGCAAACCTTTCTAAAAACCTGTTTAATGGGGTATTGTTATTATGGGGTATTGTTATTATGGGGTATTGTTATTATGGGGTATTGTTATTATGGGGTATTGTGTGTAGATTGATGAGGATAAAAAACTATTTAATCAATTTTAGAATAAAGCTGTAATGTAACAAAATGTGGAAAATGTCAAGGGGTCTGAATACTTCCCGAATGCACTGGATGTGTGGAATTTGTTTTAATTTAGAATGGACCATTATCATGCACCTGTCTGAACAGGGGCAAGGGAAAAAATTTATTGTCTATGTCATCTATGCACTTAAATAGAGAATGGAGGACGCTTTTCCCCGCTGTTCATTTTCATGCCAGTCAGGTAGACTATACTGCTGTTGTAAAGAGCAGCAATGTGCTTAATATTAGGAAAGATGAGTAATAAATATAGTAGTTCTAGCCTATAGAAAGCTAATGGATCCTCCCCTTTCCATTACTGTGTTTTCTCATAGCACAGCCTATAGAAATGTTGACAACATGAGCTCATGGGCTCTCATGAAGTTTGATTAGATTTTTGATTACATTTGCATTGATGTCAGAGTGATTAGAGGGACAATAGAGTGCTGAGTACCAGACAGTTAGCTAGTTTGGTATTCTACTAATGACCATCAGCAGCATCAGAGCTTGGAGAAGCCTAATTACCGTGACTAAACGGCCACATGGAATTTGACTGCAGTCATGACTCGTGACCGCTGGTGTGGCGGTAATGTGGTCACCATAACAGCTCTACCCCTAGGGACTGTGGTCAAACGTAGCGCACTATATAGGGAATATGGTCCCATTTCGACACAGACGTAGTGTTTTGAGTTCACGATAATCATTATAAGGATGTGTGTGAGTAAGGAGTAAGGACCAGGCCTTGACTGAGTAAGGACCAGGCCTTGACTGAATGTTGTCTGTCACACAGTCTACTTCCCACATGGCTCCCTATATAAGACACCCATATGGCTTTTGTCAAAAGAAGTGGACTATGTAGGGAATATGGTGCCATTTATGATGCACACAGTTTTCAGAACCAACCACACTGCCATACAGAGGTTCTGAGATGTGTAAAGGATGTCTTGTTCTTCCGTGGTGAAACAACTGCTTCTCTGTCTAAAGCTACTGTACTGAGGATAATCAACAGAAACCTTCAACCAAACTAACTACAACAAACTCACTAATGCTGTATTTTTGTTAAGCTGAGCGGTCATGTGATGTTCCACCATCCTGTTTCCTTTATGATCACTGTGTTTCTCTATCTCACACACATTCACCCCATTCTTCCTCCAATCCAGCCAGTCAGCCAGCCAGTCAGCCAGCCAGTCAGCCAGTCAGCCAGCCAGTCAGCCAGCCAGTCAGTCAGTCAGCCAGCCAGCCAGTCAGCCAGCCAGCCAGTCAGTCAGTCAGTCAGTCAGTCCGCCAGCCAGTCAGCCAGTCAGCCAGTCAGCCAGTCAGCCAGCCAGTCAGCCAGCCAGTCAGCCAGTCAGCCAGTCAGTCAGTCAGCCAGCCAGTCAGTCAGCCAGTCAGCCAGCCAGTCAGTCAGTCAGCCAGCCAGTCAGTCAGTCAGCCAGTCAGCCAGTCAGTCAGCCAGCCAGTCAGTCAGTCAGCCAGTTAGTCAGCCAGCCAGTCAGTCAGCCAGTCAGCCAGTCAGTCAGTCAGCCAGTCTGTCAGCCAGTCAGTCAGCCAGCCAGTCAGTCAGCCAGTCAGCCAGCCAGTCAGTCAGTCAGCCAGTCAGTCAGCCAGCCAGTCAGTCAGTCAGCCAGCCAGTCAGTCAGTCAGTCAGCCAGTCAGCCAGTCAGCCAGTCAGCCAGCCAGTCAGTCAGTCAGTCAGCCAGCCAGCCAGCCAGTCAGTCAGTCAGCCAGTCAGTGGGCTGGCCTGCTGTAGCAGTGATTATCTCTCCATCTCCCTCTGTATGGTATAAAAACTAGTCAAATAAACAGATTGTTCCACTCTGCCCTCCCCCCTGTGTCTTTGCTATGATTCTTTCTCAAACTCTTCTTCCATCAATACACTACTCTACCACTACTCTACCACTACCCTACCACTACCCTACCACTACTCTACCACTACTCTAACACTACTCTACCACTACTCTACCACTACTCTACCACTACTCTACCACTACCCTACCACTACTCTACCACTACTCTACCACTACACTACCACAACTCTACCACTACTCTACCACTACTCTACCACTACCCTAACACTACTCTACCACTACTCTACACTACTCTACCACTACTCTACCACTACTCTACCACTACTCTACCACTACTCTACCACTAGCCTACCACTACTCTACCACTACCCTACCACTACTCTACCACTACTCTACCACTACTCTACCACTACTCTACCACTACCCTACCACTACTTTACCACTACCCTACCACTACCCTAACACTACTCTACCACTACCCTACCACTACTCTACACTACTCTACCACTACCCTACCACTACTCTACCACTACTCTACCACTACTCTACCACTACTCTACCACTAGCCTACCACTACCCTACCACTACTCTACCACTACCCTACCACTACTCTACCACTACCCTAACACTACTCTACCACTACCCTACCACTACTCTACCACTACCCTAACACTACTCTACCACTACTCTACCACTACCCTACCACTACTCTACCACTACTCTACCACTACTCTACCACTACTCTACCACTACCCTACCACTACTCTACCACTACTCTACCACTACTCTACCACTACCCTACCACTACTCTACCACTACTCTACCACTACTCTACCACTACTCTACCACTACCCTACCACTACCCTACCACTACTCTACCACTACTCTACCACTACTCTACCACTAGCCTACCACTACTCTACCACTACTCTACCACTACTCTACCACTACTCTACCACTACCCTACCACTACTCTACCACTACCCTACCACTACTCTACCACTATCTACCACTACCCTACCACTACTCTACCACTACTCTACCACTACTCTACCACTACCCTAACACTACTCTACCACTACCCTAACACTACTCTACCACTACTCTACCACTACTCTACCACTAGCCTACCACTACTCTACCACTGCCCTGACACTACTCTACCGCTACTCTACCACTACTCCACCACTACTCTACCACTACTCTAACCCCTACTCTACCACTACCCTACCACTACTTTACCACTACCCTAACACTACCCTAACACTACTCTACCACTACCCTACCACTACTCTACACTACTCTACCACTACCCTACCACTACTCTACCACTACTCTACCACTACTCTACCACTACTCTACCACTAGCCTACCACTACCCTACCACTACTCTACCACTACCCTACCACTACTCTACCACTACCCTAACACTACTCTACCAATACCCTACCACTACCCTACCACTACCCTACCACTACTCTACCACTACCCTAACACTACTCTACCACTACTCTACCACTACCCTACCACTACTCTACCACTACTCTACCACTACTCTACCACTACTCTACCACTACCCTACCACTACCCTACCACTACTCTACCACTACTCTACCACTACTCTACCACTACTCTACCACTAGCCTACCACTACTCTACCACTACTCTACCACTACTCTACCACTACTCTACCACTACTCTACCACTACCCTACCACTACTCTACCACTACTCTACCACTACCCTACCACTACTCTACACTACTCTACCACTACTCTACCACTACTCTACCACTACTCTACCACTACTCTACCAATACCCTACCACTACCCTACCACTACCCTACCACTACTCTACCACTACCCTACCACTACTCTACCACTATCTACCACTACCCTACCACTACTCTACCACTACTCTACCACTACTCTACCACTACCCTAACACTACTCTACCACTACCCTAACACTACTCTACCACTACCCTAACACTACTCTACCACTACTCTACCACTACTCTACCACTACTCTACCACTACTCTACCCTACTCTACCACTACTCTACCACTACTCTACCACTACTCTACCACTACTCTACCACTACTCTACCACTACTCTACCACTACTCTACCACTACCCTAACACTACTCTACCACTACCCTAACACTACTCTACCACTACTCTACCACTACTCTACCACTAGCCTACCACTACTCTACCACTACCCTACCACTACTCTACCACTACTCTACCACTACTCTACCACTACTCTACCACTACCCTACCACTACTTTACCACTACCCTAACACTACCCTAACACTACTCTACCACTACCCTACCACTACTCTACACTACTCTACCACTACTCTACCACTACCCTACCACTACTCTACCACTACTCTACCACTACCCTACCACTACCCTACCACTACTCTACCACTACTCTACCACTACTCTACCACTACTCTACCACTAGCCTACCACTACTCTACCACTACTCTACCACTACTCTACCACTACTCTACCACTACTCTACCACTACCCTACCACTACTCTACACTACTCTACCACTACTCTACCACTACTCTACCACTACTCTACCAATACCCTACCACTACCCTACCACTACCCTACCACTACTCTACCACTACCCTACCACTACTCTACCACTATCTACCACTACCCTACCACTACTCTACCACTACTCTACCACTACTCTACCACTACCCTAACACTACTCTACCACTACCCTAACACTACTCTACCACTACCCTAACACTACTCTACCACTACTCTACCACTACTCTACCACTACTCTACCACTACTCTACCCTACTCTACCACTACTCTACCACTAGCCTACCACTACTCTACCACTACTCTACCACTACTCTACCACTACCCTACCACTACTCTAACACTACTCTACCACTACTCTACCACTACTCTACACTACTCTACCACTACCCTACCACTACCCTACCACTACCCTACCACTACCCTACCACTACTCTACCACTACTCTACCACTACCCTAACACTACTCTACCACTACTCTACCACTAGCCTACCACTACTCTACCACTACTCTACCACTACCCTACCACTACTCTACCACTACTCTACCACTACCCTAACACTACTCTACCACTACCCTAACACTACTCTACCACTACCCTAACACTACTCTACCACTACTCTACCACTACTCTACCACTACTCTACCACTACTCTACCCTACTCTACCACTACTCTACCCTACTCTACCACTACTCTACCACTACTCTACCACTACTCTACCACTAGCCTACCACTACTCTACCACTACTCTACCACTACTCTACCACTACCCTACCACTACTCTAACACTACTCTACCACTACTCTACCACTACTCTACACTACTCTACCACTACCCTACCACTACCCTACCACTACCCTACCACTACCCTACCACTACTCTACCACTACTCTACCACTACCCTAACACTACTCTACCACTACTCTACCACTAGCCTAACACTACTCTACCACTACCCTACCACTACTCTACCACTACTCTACCACTACTCTACCACTACCCTACCACTACTCTACACTACTCTACCACTACCCTACCACTACTCTACCACTACTCTACCACTACTCTACCACTACTCTACCACTACTCTACCACTACTCTACACTACTCTACCACTACTCTACCACTACTCTACACTACTCTACCACTACTCTACCACTACTCTACACTACTCTACCACTACCCTACCACTACTCTACCACTACCCTACCACTACTCTACCACTACCCTACCACTACTCTACCACTACCCTACCACTACTCTGCCACTACTCTACCACTACTCTACCACTACCCTACCACTACTCTACCACTACCCTACCACTACTCTACCACTACTCTACACTACTCTACCACTACTCTACCACTACTCTACACTACTCTACCACTACCCTACCACTACTCTACCACTACCCTACCACTACTCTACCACTACTCTACACTACTCTACCACTACTCTACCACTACTCTACACTACTCTACCACTAGCCTACCACTACTCTACCACTACCACTACACTACCACTACTCTACCACTACCCTACCACTAGCCTACCACTACTCTACCACTACCACTACTCTACCACTACTCTAACACTACACTACCACTACTCTACCACTACCCTAACACTACTCTACCACTACCCTAACACTACTCTACCACTACTCTACCACTACTCTACCACTACTCTACCACTACCCTAACACTACTCTACCACTACCCTACCACTACCCTACCACTACTCTACCACTACACTACCACTACCCTACCACTACTCTACCACTACCCTACCACTACTCTACCACTACTCTAACACTACACTACCACTACTCTACCACTACTCTACCACTACCCTAACACTACTCTACCACTACCCTAACACTACTCTACCACTACTCTACCACTACTCTACCACTACTCTACCACTACCCTAACACTACTCTACCACTACCCTACCACTACTCTACCACTACTCTACCACTACCCTACCACTACTCTACCACTACTCTACCACTACCCTACCACTACTCTACCACTACCCTACCACTACTCTACCACTACTCTACCACTACCCTAACACTACTCTACCACTACTCTACCACTACTCTACCACTACTCTACCACTACTCTACCACTACTGAGCCTCTACTCTACTACTTCACAACTACTAATCTTCCACTACTTTACCACTCAACTAGGTAAAGCTTACACCTCAACTCCAATAATTTGAATGCACAGGACATACCTGACAACAGCATACAACTAGCATAGTGCTTTATGGTATGAACCTAAGGTCAAACAGAATGTGTTAGTTCTGTAGTGTTGCAGCCTGGTCTCAGAGCAAAATTATTATATTTGATAAAAATCAGTGCCACTCCATTTGGTACAATGTGTTACTTTACATTAGGTTACATTACATTGGCCTACTTCAATCCGGGACACACAAAGTAGCACGATATGTTACGTTTGGTATGGTTACATAAGACAGAAGGTTACTTAAGGCAAAAACCCAAAGGTTGCCTGTTTTAATCTGATCATGGACAACCTTAGCAACTACTTACTACATGTTAGCTAACCCTTCCCCTAACGTTAACCTTAACCCTTTAACCTAACATAGCATATCATACTAAAGCAGTCGAACGTAACATATCATACTAAAGCAGTCGGATGTAACATATCATACTAAAGCAGTCGAACGTAACATATCATACTAAAGCAGTCGGATGTAACATATCATACTAAAGCAGTCGAACGTAACATATCATACTAAAGCAGTCGGATGTAACATATCATACTAAAGCAGTCGAATGTAACATATCATACTAAAGCAGTCGAATGTAACATATCATACTAAAGCAGTCGAATGTAACATATCATACTAAAGCAGTCGAATGTAACATATCATACTAAATCAGTCGAATGTAACATATCATACTAAATCACTCGAATGTAACATATCATACTAAAGCAGTCGAATGTAACATATCATACTAAATCAGTCGAATGTAACATATCATACTAAATCAGTCGAATGTAACATATCATACTAAATCAGTCGAATGTAACATATCATACTAAATCAGTCGAATGTAACATATCATACTAAATCAGTCGAATGTAACATATCATACTAAAGCAGTCGAATGTAACATATCATACTAAAGCAGTCGAATGTAACATATCATACTAAAGCAGTCGAATGTAACATATCATACTAAAGCAGTCGAATGTAACATATCATACTAAAGCAGTCGAATGTAACATATCATACTAAAGCAGTCGAATGTAACATATCATACTAAAGCAGTCGAATGTAACATATCATACTAAAGCAGTCGAATGTAACATATCATACTAAAGCAGTCGAATGTAACATATCATACTAAAGCAGTCGAATGTAACATATCATACTAAAGCAGTCGAATGTAACATATCATACTAAATCAGTCGAATGTAACATATCATACTAAAGCAGTCGAATGTAACATATCATACTAAAGCAGTCGAATGTAACATATCATACTAAATCAGTCGAATGTAACATATCATACTAAATCAGTCGAATGTAACATATAATACTAAATCAGTCGAATATAACATATCATACTAAAGCAGTCGAATGTAACATATCATACTAAAGCAGTCGAATGTAACATATCATATTAAAGCAGTCGAATGTAACATATCATACTAAATCAGTCGAATGTAACATATCATACTAAATCAGTCGAATGTAACATATCATACTAAATCAGTCGAATGTAACATATCATACTACACAGGTTAAAGCAAACTGGTGGGATCAAGACGTATTATATTATATTGTACGACCGCTATTACATTGGTAGAGCTAACGTTAAGTAACGTATCCACTAAATGGAGTGGCACAGATTGTAGTAAAATATTATATGTTTTGCTCTGAGACCAAGTTGAGTGTAAGGATAAACATTGATTATAATACACTGGACATACCTGACATGACAACAGTTTGTGGTGATGATGTCTACAACAGAGTATAAACCTTTGGGACATCCATCCTGTTTGTAAATCAATTGACAACATTCAATTGACAACATAAGGAAAATGACTCATTTGAATAAACCCTCCACATGTATTTTGTGTGTGAGGATGATATCCTAATCGGCCTAATATATCAGACAGTGCCATATTACCCAGAGCAGGGTCCAAATTCTTCTCTAGGGTGCCCCCAACATTCTCAGGTTGGTACTGCAGGAGGTCGCTTAAAGGCACTTACACATCCAAGCTATTTTGTTGCAGGTGCATAGTAACAGAGAGATATAACTTAGCTGAATAAAGAAACCAGCACACTGCTCTTGCTTGTATCACTGTTGTTTTATTGAAGCTTTATGTATCGACCTTGTGGTCTTCATCAGAGTTTTATTTATTTTTTGATGGCAAAGAGGCCGACAAAAACAACAGTGATACTAGCAAGAGGAGTGTGTTGGTTTCTCTTTTCATCATAAACAACAGTGTTACTAGCAAGATCAGTGTGCTGGTTTCTCTTTTAATCATAAACAACAGTGTTACTAGCAAGATCAGTGTGCTGGTTTCTCTTTTAATCATAAACAACAGTGACACTAGAAAGAGCAATGTGTTGGATTCTCTTTTCATCATAAACAAGTGATACTAAAAAGAGCAGTGTGTTGGTTTCTCTTTTAATCATAAACAAGTGATACTAACAACAACAGTGTGTTGGTTTCTCTTTTAATCATAAACAACAGTGATACTAGCAAGAGCAGTGTGTTGGTTTCTCTTTTCATCTAAGTACTGTGATCAGGTAATGAGGATAGGGAATTTTTGATTGAATCTGTTTATTTGTGAAATGCACAGGACACAGTGTAGTGTGCACAGTATAATGGACGCATCATAGGCATGTTTTAGTGATGGGATGACAAACACCCTACTATACAAGGACATGCTGGAGAACATGGAGAGGATAGGAGGAGTCATGGCAACAGATCAAGCTGCTCCTGGAACACACCATGCTACATCCCAAATGGCACCCTATTACCTACATAGTGCACTACTTTTGAACAGGGCCAATACATAGGGAATAGGGTGCCACCTGACCACATCCACCTGACATGTCCCTCAGGATATAGGCCTGCTGCCCTCTATGTGAGAGGGCCAGGGGGACGACTTGTCAACAGGGCCAGGGGGGCGACTGGTCAACACGGGGATGACTGGTCAACAAGGCCAGGGCGACGACTGGTCAACAGGGGGACAACTGGTCAACAGGGGGACGACTGGTCAACAGGGGGACAACTGGTCAACAGGGGGACGACTGGTCAACAGGGGGATGACTGGTCAACAGGGGCACGACTGGTCAACAGGGCCAGGGGGACGACTGGTCAACAGGGCCAGGGGGACGAAGGGTCAACAGGGGGACGACTGGTCAACAGGGGGACAACTGGTCAACAGGGGGACGACTGGTCAACAGGGGGATGACTGGTCAACAGGGGGATGACTGGTCAACAGGGGCACGACTGGTCAACAGGGCCAGGGGGACGACTGGTCAACAGGGCCAGGGAGACGAAGGGTCAACAGGGGGACGACTGGTCAACAGGGGCACGACTGGTCAACAGGGCCAGGGGGACGACTGGTCAACAGGGCCAGGGGGACGACTGGTCAACAGGGCCAGGGGGACGAAGGGTCAACAGGGGGACGACTGGTCAACAGGGGGACGACTGGTCAACAGGGGGACGACTGGTCAACAGGGGGACGACTGGTCAACAGGGGGACGACTGGTCAACAGGGGGACGACTGGTCAACAGGGGGACAACTGGTCAACGGGGACAACTGGTCAACTGGGACAATATACAGTGTTAATACAATGCTTGCTTTACTCGGTTATAGTATTCCAAGTGGATACAGTAAATGGTTAGAGTATTAGTAGTAGTTTGGCACCCTTGGAGCAAATTAGGGTTAAGTGCCTTGCTCAAGGACACATCATGTCGGCTTGGGTATTCAAACCAGTGACCTTTCGGTTACTGGCCCAACGCTCTAACCGATAGGCTACCTGCCGCCCTACCTAATGATGATGGTGATATTGTTGGTGATGAGTAGAGGAGGTGGAGAATGATGATGATAATAAAGATCTCACCAGTGTGATGGTGTTCTTTCTCTAGGTAAAGGACAAACTCCTCAAGCGACCATGACTACAGGAAACGGAATCATGTCTAAACCAGCCATCACTGCTATGGTGAGTCCCTCAACATCTATCCATCTACCAATTCATACTCTTCAATCTTTCTATCAGGAGAAAGGGGGATACTAGTCAGTTGCACAACTGAATGTATTCAATTGAAATGTGTCTTCTGCATTTAACACAACCCCTCTGAATCATAGAGGTGCGGGGGGCTGCCTTAATCATTTAACACAACCCCTCTGAATCATAGAGGTGCGGGGGGCT
This sequence comes from Thymallus thymallus, assembly GCA_023634145.1. Taxonomy (NCBI): domain Eukaryota; kingdom Metazoa; phylum Chordata; class Actinopteri; order Salmoniformes; family Salmonidae; genus Thymallus; species Thymallus thymallus. Next base: position 42,320,064 of record CM042390.1, on the reverse strand, counting down.
GCCTTAATCATTTAACACAACCCCTCTGAATCATAGAGGTGCGGGGGGGCTGGGCCTTAATCGACATCCACATCATCAGCGCCCAGGGAGCAGTTGTTGTTAGGGGTTAACTGCCTTGCTCAAGGGCAGAACGGCAGATTTTTTCACCTTGCAGGCTGAGGGATTTGAACCAGCAAACTTTTGTTGGGGGCAAGGGGATTATTCACTTCACTATACACACTGACATCCACAGACATAAAACATTATACCGGTTATCATTCACTTCACGGTTGGGATGGTGTTCTTCAGCTTGCAACCGTCCCCCTTTTTCCTCCAAACATAACGATGGTCATTATGGCCAAACAGTTCTATTTTTGTTTCATCAGACCAGAGGACATTTCTCCAAAAAGTACGATCTTTGTCCCCATGTGCAGTTGAAAACTGTAGTCTGGCTTTTTTATAGCGGTTTTGGAGCAGTGGCTTCTTCCTTGCTTAGCGGCCTTTCAGGTTATGTCGATATAGGACTCGTTTTACTGTGGATATAGATACTTCTGTACTTGTTTCCTCCAGCATCTTCACAAGGTCCTTTGCTGTTGTTCTGGGATTGATTTGCACTTTTCGCACCAAAGTACGTTCATCTCTAGGAGACAGAACGTGTCTCCTTCCTGAGCGTTATGACCGCTGCGTGGTCCCATGGTGTTTATACTTGCGTACTATTGTTTGTACAGATGAACGTGGTACCTTCAGGCGTTTGGAAATTGCTCCCAAGGATGAACCAGACTTGTGGAGGTCTACAACTTATTCTTGGCTGATTTCTTTAGATTTTCCCATGATGTCGAGCAAAGAGGCACTGAGTTTGAAGGTAGGCCTTGAAATACATCCACAGGTACACCTCCAATTGACTCAAATTATGTAAATTAGCCTATCAGAAGCTTCTAAAGCCATGACATCATTTTCTGTAATTTTCAAAGCTGTTTAAAGGAACAGTCAACTTAGTGTATGTAAACTTCTGACCCACTGGAATTGTGATATAGTGAATTATAAGTTAAATAATCTGTCTGTAAACAATTGTTGGAAGAATTACTTGTGTCATGCACAAAGTAGATGTCCTAACCAACATGCCAAAACTATAGTTTGTTAACATGAAATCTGTGGAGTAAGTTTTAATGACTTAAGTGTATGTAAACTTCCGACTTCAACTGTATATACAGGGACAGTTCCAGAGTCAGTAGCTATATACAGGGACAGTTCCAGGGTCAGTAACTATATACAGGAACAGTTCCAGGGTCAGTAGCTATATACAGGGACAGTTCCAGGGTCAGTAGCTATATACAGGGACAGTTCCAGTGTCAGTTCCAATACCATATTTACAATGTGCAGGTACTGTCTGACTTACCATATTACTATGGCCAGTACTGTCTGACTTAGACTATTACTATGGCCGGTACTGTCTGACTTAGAATATAACTATGGCCGGTACTGTCTGACTTACCATATTACTATGGCCAGTACTGTCTGACTTAGAATATAACTATGGCTGGTACTGTCTGACTTACCATATTACTATGGCCGGTACTGTTGACTTACCATATTACTATGGCCGGTACTGTCTGACTTAGAATATTACTATGGCCGGTACTGTTGACTTACCATATTACTATGGCCAGTACTGGATAGGAAGCTCTGGGGACAGGTCGTCTGGATAGGAAGCTCTGGGGACAGGTCGTCTAGTTAGGAAGCTCTGGGGACAGGTCGTCTGGATAGGAAGCTCTGGGGACAGATCGTCTGGATAGGAAGCTCAGGGGACAGGTCGTCTGGATAGGAAGCTCTGGGGAAAGGTCGTCTGGATAGGAAGCTCTGGGGACAGGTCGTCTGGATACTGCATCATTCAAGACTCCGGACGACGCTGGGCCAATTGTGCGCTGGGCTATGGGACTCCCAATCACGGCCGGATGTGATACAGCCTGGAATTGAACCAGGGTCTGTAGTGATGCCTCTAGCACTGAATGCAGTGCTTTCGACAGCTGCACCACTCAGGAGCATGCACAGTTACCTGAGATGCAGCAAGGGAGGTCTGCAAATCTCAAGATGTTTTGTTTGGGTTGGCTTTTACCTGATTTAATATTGTTCTTGTGTCTCTTGGGGATATTTTGGAAGGGTGTCCACTTCTAGGCTGAGTTGTTGTCATGTTAAATGCTCTCCATTTGTAAATGATTTGCCTCACAGTGGACTCTTTTTGGGATGATTCTATAGCCTTCCCCAGACTGATGTGCTCTCACTACCCTCATCCTGCTGTCCTCTCACTACCCTCATCCTGCTGTCCTCTCACTACCCTCATCCTGCTGTCCTCTCACTACCCTCATCCTGCTGTCCTCTCACTACCCTCATCCTGCTGTCCTCTCACTACCCTCATCCTGCTGTCCTCTCACTTCCCTCATCCTGCTGTCCTCTCACTACCCTCATCCTGCTGTCCTCTCACTACCCTCATCCTGCTGTCCTCTCACTACGCTCATCCTGCTGTCCTCTCACTACCCTCATCCTGCTGTCCTCTCACTACCCTCATCCTGCTGTCCTCTCACTACCCTCATCCTGCTGTCCTCTCACTACCCTCATCCTGCTGTCCTCTCACTACCCTCATCCTGCTGTCCTCTCACTACCCTCATCCTGCTGTCCTCTCACTACCCTCATCCTGCTGTCCTCTCACTACCCTCATCCTGCTGTCCTCTCACTACCCTCATCCTGCTGTCCTCTGAGTTCTCCTTTCCTCTTGGCATGGTGTACTTTGCATTCACCTGGATGGGTGACACCCGCCCAAACTGTTTCCTAACAATCTCTCCTTTGATTGGTTATTTTGGTAGCTAATTATTTACCCATCTGATTCTACTACCTACTTGATTTAATCAATGCAACTTAATGTTGTTTTTCTACTACACATGATTTCCTCTACACCAACATATGGTATGTAAACCTGTTATGTCAGATCAAAAAGACTGGTTCTGATACAAATGTTTTCTGTTTTTACCATGAAATCTTAATTTAATTTAATAACTGAAGAAATCTGTAATTTCACAAGGGGTTCACATACCTTCAAGCAGCATTGTATAGTGCACAATGTATTAGGAAAAACTGCCTGGGTTGTCAATACTTAGTAAGGAAAATAGCCGGGCCGCAACCTAGGCCTACAGGCCATGATGAAAACATTTGCACACAAAAAAATGCAATTCGACACAGTAGCCTAACGTAGCTTCTATAGCCCTCTACGTAGAAAACAATAGAGAGACATCCAGACAGAGAGACATGCAGCAGGGAATACTTCAGGACAATTGTTAGGCTATTTGATGTGAAATTTGTATTAAAAGTTGGTAAATAGCATGTTAATGCTGTATATAGCTATATATAGATAGTAGGCTACACTGCATAATGAAACAATCCCTAGTAAGAAAGTGTTTTGAGAACCGAGCGGTAACCCGAGCTGCCGCGCTCATTGCCCTAGAATGGGGGAGAGAACTTTACGAGTGGACAGTGTTAGGCTTGCATTATTCAACAGCGCGGTTTGGGGGAGGAGGGAGGGAGGGGGGAGGGGGAGGAGGGAGGGAGGGAGGGAGAGGGAGGGGGAGGGAGGGGGGAGAGGGAGGGGGAGGGAGGGGGGAGGGGGTTGGAGGGGGAGAGAGAGAGAGCGAGAGAGAGAGAGATCGTGGGTAAACGCTCAATGTCATTCAAGGAAGAACTGCTGCAAGCTTGAGCTCTGAGGATCATCTGTTCCGCTGCATCTGAACTGTAAAGTAAACCGGATGCATCAATTGCGTTGCGCATTTTATTCCCACGGCTCGACAGAAGTGTACCGTGAAGTGTTTTTCCTACCGTAGCATTACCGTTATTTTACGCATCCAACAATATGGCACGTTTGGAATCCAGACAGATCAGGGCTTGATTCCTGGTGCGGTGAACAGGTATGAGTTGTTAGTTCAGGGTTTCCCAAACCAGGTCCTCGGGACCCCAAGGGGTGCACGTTTTGGTTTTTGCCCTAATACTACACAGCTGATTCAAATAATTAACTTATCATCCAGCTTTGATAATTGAAGTCAGCTGTGTAGTGTTAGGGGGAAACGTTCACCCCTTGGGGTCCTGAGGACCAGGTTTGGGAAACCCTGAGTTAGTTATTAGTCATTACACCTAATGATACTGATGTAACACCCTGTGTTCATATTTAACAAGAGTTCTGTTTGTGGTTAATATGTATTCAAAAATACATTGAAACTATGTCATCAGCTTCACATGTTAATATGTTCATATGACATGAAATATAAAGGTTGTCATGTGTTCATTTAGTTAATAACAGTGTTGTAATGGTGGTAAGGATACGTGATACTGCATCCTGAGAGAGAGAGACAGAGAGAGTAAGAAGCTCTAAAGGGGTCAGCGGAGCTAGCTGACTGACTGCAGAGGTTTCTCTCTCTCTCTCTCTCTCTCTCTCTCTCTCTCTCTCTTGCAGCATTGTATGTAGTCTACTGTAGCCAATGACAGAGGGCGAGGGAGGGAGGGAGGGAGGGAGCGAGGGAGGGAACTGCTGTGTGTGTTGCAGTCAGATCCCTAAACTCTGGGTGTCAGATATGGGTTTGCATCCCAAATGACACCCTATTCCCTATAGAGTGCTCTACTTTTGACCAGGGACTATGGGGTTTAGGGTGCATATATAGTGAATGAGTGGAGACCGTTGGTTAGTTCCTTACTGACTCCACAGCTCCAAGACACAGACAGTCCATGGGTCTTTCATTCTCACTGGCCCTGTACACACTCTAGTTGTTCAATGATACACCATCACAACAAGTGAAACACCAGCGTTGTGGAGACGGTAAATGGTAGTGTCAAAATGTTTGGCAGACAAACTCTGTTATATCACAGAAATACCACGACCATTAAGCTAAAGGTGTTGTACATTAGTTGTAGTCTATAAGGGGATGTACACTAGAATAATGTGTTGTAATACAGTAGGGAGAGTCTATCAGCATGGTAATGTTAATGTGTTGTAATACAGTAGGGAGAGTCTATCACCATGGTAATGTTAATGTGTTGTAATACAGTAGCCCAGAGTCTATCACCATGGTAATGTTAATGTGTTGTAATACAGTAGGGAGAGTCTATCACCATGGTAATGTTAATGTGTTGTAATACAGTAGGCCAGAGTCTATCACCATGGTAATGTTAATGTGTTGTAATACAGTAGACCAGAGTCTATCACCATGGTAATGTTAATGTGTTGTAATACAGTAGCCCAGAGTCTATCACCATGGTAATGTTAATGTGTTGTAATACAGTAGACCAGAGTCTATCACCATGGTAATGTTAATGTGTTGTAATACAGTAGGGAGAGTCTATCAGCATGGTAATTTTAATGTGTTGTAATACAGTAGACCAGAGTCTATCACCATGGTAATGTTAATGTGTTGCAATACAGTAGGGAGAGTCTATCAGCATGGTAATGTTAATGTGTTGTAATACAGTAGGGATAGTCTATCAGCATGGTAATGTTAATGTGTTGTAATACAGTAGACCAGAGTCTATCACAATGGTATTGTTAATGTGTTGTAATACAGTAGACCAGAGTCTATCACCATGGTAATGTTAATGTGTTGTAATACAGTAGACAAGAGTCTATCAAAATGGTAATGTTAAAGTGTTGTAATACAGTAGGGAGAGTCTATCACCATGGTAATGTTAATGTGTTGTAATACAGTAGGGAGAGTCTATCACCATGGTAATGTTAATGTGTTGTAATACAGTAGACCAGAGTCTATCACCATGGTAATGTTAATGTGTTGTAATACAGTAGACAAGAGTCTATCAAAATGGTAATGTTAAAGTGTTGTAATACAGTAGGGAGAGTCTATCAGCATGGTAATGTTAATGTGTTGTAATACAGTAGGCCAGTCTATCACCATGGTAATGTTAATGTGTTGTAATACAGTAGACCAGAGTCTATCACCATGGTAATGTTAATGTGTTGTAATACAGTAGCCCAGAGTCTATCACCATGGTAATGTTAATGTGTTGTAATACAGTAGGCCAGAGTCTATCACAATGGTAATGTTAATGTGTTGTAATACAGTAGACCAGAGTCTATCACCATGGTAATGTTAATGTGTTGTAATACAGTAGCCCAGAGTCTATCACCATGGTAATGTTAATGTGTTGTAATACAGTAGACCAGAGTCTATCACAATGGTAATGTTAAAGTGTTGTAATACAGTAGGGAGAGTCTATCAGCATGGTAATGTTAAGGTGTTGTAATACAGGAGAACATAATCTATCACCATGGTAATGTTAATGTGTTGCAATACAGGAAAACATAATCTATCACCATGGTAATGTTAATGTGTTGTAATACAGTAGTCACCATGGTAATTTTTGGAGCCAAATTCACATTTTCTTTATTTGTAATATATTTATTGTTTTGTTCCATTTAGAAACAATTTATTATTGAATATAAGTATAAATATTGCATTATGGAGTATGGTTGAACTGTTTCTGGTTTTCTATTGGTTATCATAGGTATTTAAAAGCATTATCGAGCCTATTGGTTATCATAGGTATTTAAAAGCATTATGGAGCCTATTGGTTATCCTGGGTATTTAAGAGCATTATGGAGCCTATTGGTTATCCTGGGTATTTAAAAGCATTATGGAGCCTATTGGTTATCCTGGGTATTTAAAAGCATTATGGAGCCTATTGGTTATCATGGATATTTAAAAGCATTATGGACACTTTCCTGGACACACACATTTGTTCCCATGTTCCACTTCCCTTGACCTATTTAGGCTTTTGGCAGTATGGGTGTACTAGGCCTCAGTTCTGGCAGTACCTTACTGTTTAATTACTGCTACGCTACGCTAATAAAGCTGCTACTAGTCTATACCTGTAGTGTACAGTTTAAATCTGATCGCTTTAACTTTGATCATCTATGGAATATAGCCTATGAAATGACCTTTTGTTTGGAAAACAAATGTTTGTTTTTACACAATCGGAGATTTGAACTTCATGTTCTGTGGTTGGTTCAGAAGCTCATCTGACGGCGGCATCACATACCTGTGGCCTCAAGGCAAGTTTGGAATTGGATTAGGAATTAGTAACAGCCATGAGTCATTTATTCTCCCTCCCATCAGGAGCAGTCATGGCCATATGATGATATTACTGTGTCCCAAATGGCACCCTGATCTTTACATAGTGCACTACTTTTTACCATGGCCCAGTAGTGCACTACATAGGGAATAGGGTGCCATTTGGGACACAGTAATACTGTGTCCTCTGTATGAGGCAGTCTGGGGTCATGTGATCCAGATATAGCCTTCAGGAAATGACACACATTGTAGAAATCAATAGTCATTATTTCCAAGGACAGAACAGAGCCCATGTGGATGGCACAGTTCCGTTTTGATTGACCAAATACCTTTCACATTTACTCAGACCAAGATGTTATACAATATTTTGTTTAATAAACTGAAGGTCTTTTGTATGGGACTACAATTGTTGCTCTAATGTCAACTACATCCTACATCAGACTGAGTTACTCATTCTCTAAGCACACAATTAGTAAGCTACTCAGTTGACAGATGTTTCTGACAGGATGGTAATGTCAATACGAAGGTGTCTGCTTCTTTACGGCTTCCTCTCAATGTAACAGGAGGAGGAGCCATCCCTTTAAACCTAGTAACAGGAGGAGGAGCCATCCCTTTAAACCTAGTAACAGGAGGAGGAGCCATCCCTTTAAACCTAGTAACAGGAGGAGGAGCCATCCCTTTAAACCTAGTAACAGGAGGAGGAGCCATCCCTTTAAACCTAGTAACAGGAGGAGGAGGAGCCATCCCTTTAAACCTAGTAACAGGAGGAGGAGCCATCCCTTTAAACCTAGTAACAGGAGGAGGAGGAGCCATCCCTTTAAACCTAGTAACAGGAGGAGGAGGAGCCATCCCTTTAAACCTAGTAACAGGAGGAGGAGGAGCCATCCCTTTAAACCTAGTAACAGGAGGAGGAGCCATCCCTTTAAACCTAGTAACAGGAGGAGGAGCCATCCCTTTAAACCTAGTAACAGGAGGAGGAGCCATCCCTTTAAACCTAGTAACTGGAGGAGGAGCCATCCCTTTAAACCTAGTAACAGGAGGAGGAGGAGCCATCCCTTTAAACCTAGTAACAGGAGGAGGAGGAGCCATCCCTTTAAACCTAGTAACTGGAGGAGGAGGAGCCATCCCTTTAAACCTAGTAACAGGAGGAGGAGCCATCCCTTTAAACCTAGTAACTGGAGGAGGAGCCATCCCTTTAAACCTAGTAACAGGAGGAGGAGCCATCCCTTTAAACCTAGTAACAGGAGTAGGAGGAGCCATCCCTTTAAACCTAGTAACAGGAGGAGGAGCCATCCCTTTAAACCTAGTAACAGGAGGAGGAGGAGCCATCCCTTTAAACCTAGTAACTGGAGGAGGAGCCATCCCTTTAAACCTAGTAACAGGAGGAGGAGCCATCCCTTTAAACCTAGTAACAGGAGGAGGAGGAGCCATCCCTTTAAACCTAGTAACTGGAGGAGGAGCCATCCCTTTAAACCTAGTAACAGGAGGAGGAGCCATCCCTTTAAACCTAGTAACAGGAGGAGGAGCCATCCCTTTAAACCTAGTAACAGGAGGAGGAGGAGCCATCCCTTTAAACCTAGTAACAGGAGGAGGAGGAGCCATCCCTTTAAACCTAGTAACAGGAGGAGGAGCCATCCCTTTAAACCTAGTAACAGGAGGAGGAGGAGCCATCCCTTTAAACCTAGTAACAGGAGGAGGAGCCATCCCTTTAAACCTAGTAACAGGAGGAGGAGCCATCCCTTTAAACCTAGTAACTGGAGGAGGAGCCATCCCTTTAAACCTAGTAACAGGAGGAGGAGCCATCCCTTTAAACCTAGTAACAGGAGTAGGAGGAGCCATCCCTTTAAACCTAGTAACAGGAGGAGGAGCCATCTCTTTAAACCTAGTAACAGGAGGAGGAGCCATCCCTTTAAACCTAGTAACAGGAGGAGGAGGAGCCATCCCTTTAAACCTAGTAACAGGAGGAGGAGCCATCCCTTTAAACCTAGTAACAGGAGGAGGAGGAGCCATCCCTTTAAACCTAGTAACAGGAGTAGGAGGAGCCATCCCTTTAAACCTAGTAACAGGAGGAGGAGCCATCCCTTTAAATGGGGTAGCCTAGTGGTTAGAATGTTGGGCCTGTAACTGAAAGGTGAATGGGAAATGAATGGGAAATGTGACGACATAGTAATGGTGAATATACACAGAGACAGCAAGCTATACAGTATAAGGCTGTTAAAAGAGGCTGGCTGTACCCTGTTAATATGGTGCTACAGCTGTCTCTGTGTGTTAGTCTTGTGTTACTACCAAGCCTGGACATTTAGCCTATCTCTGTTAGTCAGTTCAATTGTCCTTCAAACCTGAGCTTCCCTTCCTCTCCAGTTGTCTGGGGATGAGAGGAGGATGTGGGGGGTGAGGTGGCGGAGGGGGGGTTGGGTGAGGATAAGGGTTCAGGGCAAAGGGCGAACAGTGGACAGGAACACAGTTATCTTTTATGTCTTCCTCCAAACCTCACCCTGTTCTTCTCAGAAAACAGGTTATGTAACCCCTATTGTCCTAACATGACTGTTGAAGGTAGAAAGAGAGAGACAGGAGGGCTGAGGATGGAGGAGAGGGACAGGAGGGCTGAGGATGGAGGAGAGGGACAGGAGGGCTGAGGATGGAGGAGAGGGACAAGAGAGCTGAGGATGGAGGAGAGGGACAGGAGAGCTGAGGATGGAGGAGAGGGACAGGAGAGCTGAGGATGGAGGAGAGGGACAGGAGGGCTGAGGATGGAGGAGAGGGACAGGAGAGCTGATGATGGAGGAGAGGGACAGGAGGGCTGAGGATGGAGGAGAGGGACAGGAGAGCTGAGGATGGAGGAGAGGGACAGGAGAGCTGATGATGGAGGAGAGGGACAGGATAGCTGAGGATGGAGGAGAGGGACAGGAGAGCTGAGGATGGAGGAGAGGGACAGGAGGGCTGAGGATGGAGGAGAGGGACAGGAGAGCTGATGATGGAGGAGAGGGACAGGAGGGCTGATGATGGAGGAGAGGGACAGGAGGGCTGATGATGGAGGAGAGGGACAGGAGGGCTGAGGATGGAGGAGAGGGACAGGAGGGCTGAGGATGGAGGAGAGGGACAGGAGGGCTGAGGATGGAGGAGAGGGACAGGAGAGCTGATGATGGAGGAGAGGGACAGGAGGGCTGAGGATGGAGGAGAGGGACAGGAGAGCTGAGGATGGAGGAGAGGGACAGGAGAGCTGATGATGGAGGAGAGGGACAGGAGAGCTGAGGATGGAGGAGAGGGACAGGAGAGCTGAGGATGGAGGAGAGGGACAGGAGAGCTGATGATGGAGGAGAGGGACAGGAGAGCTGAGGATGGAGGAGAGGGACAGGAGAGTTGATGATGGAGGAGAGGGACAGGAGGGCTGAGGATGGAGGAGAGAAACAGGAGAGCTGATGATGGAGGAGAGGGACAGGAGAGCTGATGATGGAGGAGAGGGACAGGAGAGCTGATGATGGAGGAGAGGGACAGGAGGGCTGAGGATGGAGGAGAGGGACAGGAGAGCTGATGATGGAGGAGAGGGACAGGAGGGCTGAGGATGGAGGAGAGGGACAGGAGAGCTGATGATGGAGGAGAGGGACAGGAGGGCTGAGGATGGAGGAGAGGGACAGGAGAGCTGATGATGGAGGAGAGGGACAGGAGGGCTGAGGATGGAGGAGAGGGACAGGAGAGCTGATGATGGAGGAGAGGGACAGGAGGGCTGAGGGTAGAGGATGGTGGAGCAGACCTGCTTTCAAATACTACATAAAATCATTTAAAATTCTTGATCTGTTCTTGATTGAGTTTACCTGGCTTAATGGACCAATAAAATAGTCCCAAAACTGCTAAAAACCTGTCCATCTGCAACTCCAGGCAGGCTAGAGCAAACGCTCAAAGTATTTTAAACATTTCTAATAGAATTTGAACCCAGGTCTGTTTAGGAGGGCTGTAAGACTGTTTGAACCCAGGTCTGGTTAGGAGGGCTGTAAGACTGTTTGAACCCAGGTCTGGTTAGGAGGGCTGTAAGACTGTTTGAACCCAGGTCTGGTTAGGAGGGCTGTAAGACTGTTTGAACCCAGGTCTGGTTAGGAGGGCTGTAAGACTGTTTGAACCCAGGTCTGGTTAGGAGGGCTGTAAGACGGTTTGAACCCAGGTCTGGTTAGGAGGGCTGTAAGACTGGAAGAAGTCAGTAGGATGTGATCTTGAATGGCTTGAGGTGTTAACGGTGGTGGAAACGGGCAAATTATCTTTTATTGTCACTTGTTCAGTTGAAGGGCATCCTTGGCTGATTCTAAGAAGAAACTGTGTTACTGGTAGGGTTGTACATTTTGGGGAATATTCAGAGGTGGAAACTTTCCATGGGAGTTAACAGGAATATATGGGAATTAACGGGAGTATGGGAATTAACGGAAATATATGCAAATGAATATTAATACCATTTAAATGTAGATGTTTTTTGCATTGGTTGTCTTCCTCTCAGGCTTCCATGTCTTCTCCATGGATTTCCTCAATGTCCACCTCTTGAACATCAGACTCAGGCCTCATCTTCACTGTCACTTTCCAACCCTGTTGAGGATGGCTCGTTGTCAGGCTCAAAAACCCTCAAATTTGCCCAGATGGCCACCAATTTTTCAACCCTTGTATTGGTCAGCCTGTTGCGTGCTTTGGTGTGTGTGTTCCCAAACAAGGACCAGTTGTGCTCTGAGGCAGCTGATGTTGGTGGGATTTGGAGGATGATGGAGGCAACAGGGGAAAGAGCCTCAGATCCACAAAGTCCCTTCCACCAGATGGCTGATGAGATATGTTGGCATGACTGCCATATTGCATCTCCATCCCAAAGCCCTTGCTTGGAAGTGTACTTCACCAGACTGCCAAGAAACTTGCCCTCATCCAGGCCAGGGTGGCGAGACACGGTAGTGATGACACCATAGGCCTTGTTAAAATCTGCACCAGACAGGATGCTCTTGCCAGCATACTTGGGGTCCAACATGTACGCTGCGGCGTGTATGGGCTTCAGGCAGAAGTCTTCATGCTTTTTGATGTATTTCAGAACGGCAGTGTCCTCTGCTTGGAGCAACAGTGAAGTGGGCAGGGCAGTACAGATTTTTTTCTCTTACATCTGCAAGCAGAGTCTGAACATCAGACAGGATGGCATTGTCTCCCTCAATCCGTGCAATGGCTACTGCTATAGGTTTCAGGAGTTTCAGGCTGCTTAACACTCTCTCCCAAAATACATCATCCAGGAGGATCCTCTTGATGGGCCTGTCCATATCGGCAGACTGTGATATGGCCATTTCCTGGAGAGACTCCTTCCCCTCCAGGAGACTGTCAAACATGATGACAACACCACCCCAATGGGTGTTGCTGGGCATCTTCAATGTGGTGCTCTTCTTCTTCTCACTTTGCTTGGTGAGGTAGATTGCTGCTATAACTTGATGACCCTTCACATACCTAACCATTTCCTTGGCTCTCCTGTAAAGGGTAACCATTGTTTTCAGTGCCATGATGTCATTGAAGAGCAGATTCAATGCTTGAGCAGCACAGCCAATTATAATCTGGAGATAACTGTATCATCAATTATATCCTCTATAATCTGGAGATAACTGTATCATCAATTATATCCTCTATAATCTGGAGATAACTTTATCGTCATTTATATCCTCTTTATAATCTGGAGATAACTGTATCATCAATTATATCCTCTTTATAATCAAGAGATAACTGTATCATCAATTATATCGTCTATAATCTGGAGATAACTGTATCATCATTTATATCCTCTTTATAATCTGGAGATAACTGTATCATCAATTATATCCTCTTTATAGTCAGGAGATAACTATCGTCAATTATGTCCTCTTTATAATCTGTATATGGCTGATATATTGTACATACATACCACTAGAATGCTGTTTCATCCAGGATTCAAACGACCCATAACTGTGTCACCTTTGTGTCTGATGTCCCATCTCTGTGTTGGTCGGTGTGATTCAGTGTTAAAAACAGCATCAGTTAAACAGACACATGACAGAGTAGCTGGGAAGACAAGACAGCAGAATTGCGACTGGCTCTGGCACCCTATTCCCTATAGCAACACTACTTTTTACCAGGACCCATGTCTCAAATGGCACCCTATCCTCTATAGTGCACAAAAGTAATGCACTATATACAGCAGGGAATAGGGTGCCATTTGGGCCTCAGATCCAGTGGAGCTGCAGCTAAACAGAACCCTCATAATATCTGCAGATACAGAATCATCTTTAGAAATGTTCTGCCGTGCCTTTAGACAGTCATAGTGTTATGTTGACTCCCAGACAGTCATAATGTTATGTTGACTCCCAGACAGTCATAATGTTATGTTGACTCCCAGACAGTCATAATGTTATGTTGACTCCCAGACAGTCATAGTGTTTTGTTGACTCCCAGACAGTCATAATGTTATGTTGACTCCCAGACAGTCATAATGTTATGTTGACTCCCAGACAGTCATAATGTTATGTTGACTCCCAGACAGTCATAATGTTATGTTGACTCCCAGACAGTCATAGTGTTTTGTTGACTCCCAGACAGTCATAATGTTATGTTGACTCCCAGACAGTCATAGTGTTTTGTTGACTCCCAGACAGTCATAATGTTATGTTGACTCCCAGACAGTCATAATGTTATGTTGACTCCCAGACAATCATAATGTTTATAATGACTCCCAGACAGTCATAGTGTTATGTTGACTCCCAGACAGTCATAGTGTTTATAATGACTCCCAGACAGTCATAATGTTTATAATGACTCCCAGACAGTCATAATGTTTATAATGACTCCCAGACAGTCATAATGTTTATAATGACTCCCAGACAGTCATAATGTTTATAATGACTCCCAGACAGTCATAATGTTTATAATGACTCCCAGTTATAATGTTTATAATGACTCCCAGACAGTCATAATGTTTATAATGACTCCTAGACAGTCATAGTGTTTATAATGACTCCCAGACAGTCATAATGTTTATAATGACTCCCAGACAGTCATAATGTTTATAATGACTCCCAGACAGTCATAATGTTTATAATGACTCCCAGACAGTCATAATGTTTATAATGACTCCCAGACAGTCATAATGTTTATAATGACTCCCAGACAGTCATAATGTTTATAATGACTCCCAGACAGTCATAATGTTTATAATGACTCCCAGACAGTCATAATGTTTATAATGACTCCCAGACAGCCATAATGTTTATAATGACTCCCAGACAGTCATAATGTTTATAATGACTCCCAGACAGTCATAATGTTTATAATGACTCCCAGACAATCATAGCGTTATGTTGACTCCCAGACAATCATCGCGTTATGTTGACTCCCAGCCAGACCGTCATGGCGTTATGTTGACTCCCAGCCAGACAGTCATGGCGGTATGTTGACTCCCAGACAATCATAGTGTTATATTGACTTACAGTCATAGTGTCATGTTGACTCTCAGACAGTCATAGTGATATGTTGACTCTCAGACAGTCATAGTGATATGTTGACTCTCAGACAGTCATAGTGATATGTTGACTCTCAGACAGTCATAGTGATATGTTGACTCTCAGACAGTCATAGTGATATGTTGACTCCCAGGCAGTCATAGTGATATGTTGACTCTCAGACAGTCATAGTGATATGTTGACTCTCAGACAGTCATAGTGATATGCTGACTCCCAGGCAGTCATAGTGATATGTTGACTCTCAGACAGTCATAGTGATATGTTGACTCTCAGACAGTCATAGTGATATGTTGACTCTCAGACAGTCATAGTGATATGTTGACTCTCAGACAGTCATAGTGATATGCTGACTCCCAGGCAGTCATGTAGCATTACTTAAGTAATACTTAAAAATATTTTTACTGAAGTACTTTACACCACTCTGCATTACCATAGTTGCATCCCAAATGGCACCCTATTCCATATATAGTCCACTATATAGGGAATAGTATGCTATTTGGGACGCAGGCCATACCAACCTGTTATGTGCAAGGTTTGTGAAGTGTGTGAGAGAGTTGTTCAAGCTTCAAGGTTAGAGTATTAGTATCTAAACTTGTGTCTTCTGCTTCCTGTCCATTGGAGCTGTTTCCCTTCTCCTCTCCTGCTGTCTCAGGGCTGTTCTGGTTCCCGGCCATTGGAGCTGTTTCCCTTCTCCTCTCCTGCTGTCTCAGGGCTGTTCTGGTTCCCGGCCATTGGAGCTGTTTCCCTTCTCCTCTCCTGCTGTCTCAGGGTTGTTCTGGTTAGACGGAGAGCATATTATTTCCATCTTCTTTCCATTGTGTATCACTATAGGGAGTTTGTGGAAGGTGAGGGAAGTTTCTCTGTCATTAGTGTCAGAGTACAGAGAAGTGATCGTCACAAGACTGCATAAAGGTTTAAGGCTGGGTCCACGTTGACACGTTATTGCCTATATAGTACACTGCTTTTACCCAGAACCCATCAGGAATAGGACGTAATTTAGGGTAAACAAGGGGAAGGGGACGGGGACGGCCTCAGAAACAGATACAGATAAGTGTGAGTGCTGCTAACGCCTAGTACAAAATGTCTACCTTCCCTGAATATTGTTTAGGTACTGAAATAACTGGTCAGGTTTTGAACAATAATACAGACATATTAAAGAAATGGAAGTCTGGCAACAGGCCGTTGAGATGATAATGTAAGAAAAGGTCAACCTGTTACAGAGCGCAGAGTACTGTTGTTTTGAGTAACCTATGCATTTTTACTGGAACTGGAACATGCTGTTAAAGGCCTATTGCTGAAATTACTATCTGAATGTTCAGTGCATTGAGAGCTGGAAATGGCACCCTATTCCCTACAGTGCACTACTTTTGACCATAGCCATATAAAGCCCTATAAAGGGTACCATTCCCTACAGTGCACTACTTTTGACCAGAGCCATATAAAGCCCTATAAAGGGTACCATTTGGGAAGCAGCATAGAGACCTCTGATGGTTTGTAGAGTCAGAGGTCAGAGGTTAGAGAAAGATGACCCATTCTAAACAGGCCATAAATAAATCAAATGCTATACTACAGTAACAATGTTGATATACAGTAACAGTGTTGATATACAGTAAGTGTTGATACCTTAACATTGTTGATATACAGTAACAGTGTTGATATACAGTAACAGTGTTGATACCTTAACATTGTTGATATACATTAACTAGTAGTAGTTGTTGATATACAGTAACAGTGTTGATACAGTAACAGTGTTAATATACAGTAAGTAGTAGTTGTGGTTGATATACAGTAACAGTGTTGATACCTTAACATTGTTGATATACATTAACTAGTAGTAGTTGTTGATATACAGTAACAGTGTTGATACAGTAACAGTGTTAATATACAGTAAGTAGTAGTTGTGGTTGATATACAGTAACAGTGTTGATACCTTAACATTGTTGATATACATTAACTAGTAGTAGTTGTTGATATACAGTAACAGTGTTGATACAGTAACAGTGTTAATATACAGTAAGTAGTAGTTGTGGTTGATATACAGTAACAGTGTTGATATACAGTAACAGTGTTGATACAGTAACAATGTTGATTTACAGTAACAGTGTTGATATACAGTAAGTAGTAGTTGTTGTTGATATACAGTAACAGTGTTGATATACAGTAACATTATTGATACAGTAACAATGTTGATATACAGTAACAGCGTTGATATATGGTAACAGTGTTGATACAGTAACAATGTTGATATACAGTAACAGTATTGATACAGTAACAATGTTGATATACAGTAACAGTGTTGATATATAGTAACAGTGTTGATACAGTAACAATGTTGATATACAGTAACAGTGTTGATATACAGTAACAGTATTGATACAGTAACAATGTTGATATACGGTAACAGTGTTGATATACAGTAACACTGTTGATATCTAAGAGGTGTGTAGCTCCATATCTTTACCTCAAAAGGAGTATTATTCCAGAATGAAAGATAGATCCCTTCCTGTCATATTCCATTGGGGTTGAGGAATGTTTTACAATCTAGTAATGTTGTAGGGGTGGCTGGGAGGCCACCTGAATAGAATGTACACTATAATCATTACAATCTAGTAACGTTGTAGGTGTGGCTGGGAGGCCACCAGAATAGAATGTACACTATAATCATTACAATCTAGTAATGTTGTAGGTGTGGCTGGGAGGCCACCAGAATAGAATGTACACTATAATCATTACAATCTAGTAATGTTGTAGGTGTCACCTCAACTTGCTCAATTTCCACATTATTTATTACAAGATTTAGTTGAGGTTTATTGAATGATTTGTCATAAATACAAGCCTTTTAGTTTTTAAAAACATATTTAGGACTACTGGAGAACCATACATCAATGCCTCTCCAAAGCTGTATGGCTTCATCATCCTCAGTGTTGTAGCTGCCTCTTCAAAGCTGTATGGCTTCATCATCCTCAGTGTTGTAGCTGCCTCTTCAAAGCTGTACGGCTTCATCATCCTCAGTGTTGTAGCTGCCTCTTCAAAGCTGTACAGCTTCATCATCCTCAGTTGTAGCTGCCTCTCCAAAGCTGTACGGCTTCATCATCCTCAGTGTTGTAGCTGCCTCTCAAAACCTGTACGGCTTCATCACCTCAGTGTTGTAGCTGCCTCTCCAAAGCTGTACGGCTTCATCATCCTCAGTGTTGTAGCTGCCTCTTAAAACCTGTACGGCTTCATCATCCTCAGTGTTGTAGCTGCCTCTTCAAAGCTGTACGGCTTCATCATCTTCAGTGTTGTAGCTGCCTCTCCAAAGCTGTACGGCTTCATCATCCTCAGTGTTGTAGCTGCCTCTCCAAAGCTGCACAGCTTCATCATCCTCAGTGTTGTAGCTGCCTCTCCAAAGCTGTACGGCTTCATCATCCTCAGTGTTGTAGCTGCCTCTCCAAAGCTGTACGGCTTCATCATCCTCAGTGTTGTAGTTGCCTCTTCAAAGCTGCACGGCTTCATCATCTTCAGTGTTGTAGCTGCCTCTCCAAAGCTGTACGGCTTCATCATCCTCAGTGTTGTAGCTGCCTCTCCAAAGCTGCACGGCTTCATCATCCTCAGTGTTGTAGCTGCCTCTCCAAAGCTGCACGGCTTCATCATCCTCAGTGTTGTAGCTGCCTCTCCAAAGCTGCACGGCTTCATCATCCTCAGTGTTGTAGCTCAGTGTTGTAGGGGAGAGGGCAGAGGGGGTGGATGTTCCATATTCAGGAGGGACAGGGGAGAGGGCAGAGGGGGTGGATGTTCCATATTCAGGAGGGACAGGGGAGAGGGCAGAGGGGGTGTATGTTCCATATTCAGGAGGGACAGGGGAGAGGGCAGAGGGGGTGGATGTTCCATATTCAGGAGGGACAGGGGAGAGGGCAGAGGGGGTGTATGTTCCATATTCAGGAGGGACAGGGGAGAGGGCAGAGGGGGTGTATGTTCCATATTCAGGAGGGACAGGGGAGAGGGCAGAGGGAGTGGATTGCTTATGTATATGAAAGATACATTTAAATGCAATCATATAATATGGAAACATGCCAGTGACCTTGAATGTATGGGGCTGAATGTCTTCCTCTTCCCTCATATGTCTCTTACTATTATTGGATTATATTGACCACCAACGTCTGATATCTCGTTTTATCACCATCTAAATGCCATGCTTAAAGAATGTGATCATAAGAAGGAGGGTGATTTCAATATAAACTGGGAAAACAAAACTTGCAGGAAAAAACTCAGAGATCACAGACTATTTTAACCTGACTCACATAATACAAGGACCAACCAGAGTAACACAGACTATTTCAACCTGACTCACATAATATAAGGACCAACCAGAGTAACACAGACTATTTCAACCTGACTCACATAATACAAGGACCAACCAGAGTAACACAGACTATTTTAACCTGACTCACATAATACAAGGACCAACCAGAGTAACACAGACTATTTCAACCTGACTCACATAATACAAGGACCAACCAGAGTAACACAGACTATTTCAACCTGACTCACATAATACAAGGACCAACCAGAGTAACACAGACTATTTCAACCTGACTCACATAATACAAGGACCAACCAGAGTAACACAGACTATTTCAACCTGACTCACATAATACAAGGACCAACCAGAGTAACACAGACTATTTCAACCTGACTCAAATAATACAAGGACCAACCAGAGTAACACAGACTATTTCAACCTGACTCAAATAATACAAGGACCAACCAGAGTAACACAGACTATTTCAACCTGACTCAAATAATACAAGGACCAACCAGAGTAACACAGACTATTTCAACCTGACTCAAATAATACAAGGACCAACCAGAGTAACACAGACATCCCAGACTCACATTGATCTGGTGTTTACTAACAGACCTTTTTTTTATTTAATTTTTATTTACAATGACGGCCTGATGGACCTGATCAACAATGACGGCCTGATGGACCTGATCAACAATGACGGCCTGATGGACCTGATCAACAATGACGGCCTGATGGACCTGATCAACAATGATGACCTGATGGAATAAATAAGTCCATTAACATATCTGGTCACAATGTTACAATGTCACTAAAAAGACATTTAAGAACCATAATAATGTGCAACAGTACGATTCAAAATCCTGAAAAGTGAGCAGAGTAACTACTATGCAGCTAGAAGTCAAATTGACTGGTCTGAAATGTTAAGCAATGAAGACCCAGTGTCTGGATACAGAACATTTCTGTTACCAGGAAATGTCAACGTAAGCCTAGACGAGAAACCTCTCTACCATGGCTCAACGAAGACCTCTGGAGGTAGATGAAAGAACGGGATCTTTCCTTGAAAAAAGCACTGAAGTCTGGTCAGAATGATGACAGACGTGTATTTACATCACAGAGAAATAATTAGATGGTAAGGAATATAAAACAAGCTAAAGCAGAGTTCTTCCTCAGAGTGATCAGTGAATCTAAAGCAGAGTTATTCCTCAGAGTGATCAATGAAGCTGAAGCAGAGTTCTTCCTCAGAGTGATCAATGAAGCTGAAGCTGAGTTCTTCCTCAGAGTGATCAATGAAGCTGAAGCTGAGTTCTTCCTCAGAGTGATCAGTGAAGCTAAAGCAGAGTTCTTCCTCAGAGTGATCAGTGAAGCTAAAGCAGAGTTCTTCCTCAGAGTGATCAATGAAGCTGAAGCAGAGTTCTTCCTCAGAGTGATCAATGAAGCTGAAGCTGAGTTCTTCCTCAGAGTGATCAATGAAGCTGAAGCAGAGTTCTTCCTCAGAGTGATCAGTGAAGCTAAAGCAGAGTTCTTCCTCAGAGTGATCAATGAAGCTGAAGCAGAGTTCTTCCTCAGAGTGATCAGTGAAGTTAAAGGAAATGGCAAAGTGATTTGGGAAAACCTCAACAAACTAACAGGGAGAAAAGCTGAAAAGTCCAAAAAACATCCTGAATCAAAGGTTAATGGGAGTCTAATTGAAGAATCCAGAATTTTATATCCACCACCTTTAACAATTGTTTTGTTGACTCTGTCAGGGAACTGGCTTAAAGACCACAGTTCTCACTCTCATGGATAATAATAAACCAATCTTCAGAACTCCTGTAATCTCAGCATCAGCAGTGGACAGTTTATTAGCTTCTTCAGGAGCTCTAGAACAAAATGTGTATTTGGTCTAAACACTGTATTCCTGAAGACACACTAATATTCTCTGATTGCACCTTTTGTACATCTAGTTAATCTGTCCATCAAATATGGGATTTTCCCCAATGCTTGGAAGTCTGCTGCAGTGATACCTGTTTTCAAATCTGGTGACCCAACACTGGTGGAAAATTACCGACCTATAAGCATTCTCCCAGTGCTTTCAAAAGTAGCTGAAAGATGGGTGGCTGATCATCTGACTGATCACCTCAATCAGGCCAACTCCATACATCAAATGCAACTTGGATTCAGAACTAACCATTCTACCTTAAACAGCCAACTGCTATGTTCTGGAGTGCATTAAGTCTAAACTGGACATGGTGGTGAAGTCTGTGAGTCATGAGTTCCTCCAATCCAAACTATCCTTACTGAATGTGTCCACTGAAGCCATTAGTTGGATGTATTCCTATCAGACAAACAGAAGTCAAAGGGTTCGTCTGGGGGACAATCAGTCAGACTCTCTTTACTATAACATTGGGGTCCCACAAGGGTTGATATTAGGCCCCCTTCTGTTTACCATCTATATAAATGATCTCCCACTTGCTTGCCCACAAGTTAACATGCAGTTGTATGCAGACGATACAGTCCTGTATGTACACTCAAAAAACAGACAACAAGTTGTTAACAAGTTAACTAAAGCTATGGTACACATTTCTAAATGGATGACTGATTCTTGCTTGCATTTAAATATCGACAAGACCGTTTGTATGTACTTCTCTACAAAATCTATATATTTAAAAGCTGTACAGCTTTTTCCTCTCCAAAGCTGTACGGCTTCATCTTCCTCAGTGTTACAGTATACTTCAGCTGCAGTATACTGTAACACTGAGGAAGCTGAGAGGCAGCTACGGTTAACCTAATCCTAAGTGTGCTGTTTGTATTAATGACAGTTCTAGGAGCAGTGCTGGAATGCTGTGTTAGCTGTTAGCTGTAGACCCACTGAGACCAGCTAGCAGCTGTATTTTCATTGAGCAACAGCTACAGCCACGGCGATACTGTAACTCAACTCCTTTCAAAACACATTCCAAGAATGTCTGTGTAATGCTGAAGATTAGATTTTTGATTTACTAGGGTCCCCATTATCCGACGCCAATGGTGACAGCTAGTCTTACTGGGGTCTGACACATAACCACAAATACATTACAGACAAAAGACTTTACACTTTACATACATTTAACAACATTTCCAACACATTACTGTTTTTTAATAAAAACAAGAAGTGACGGTTTTTCCTCAACTCTTAGTCGAGAGAGACTGGCATGAATAGTATTAATATCAGCCCTCTGATTACAATGAAGAGCAAGACGTGCCGCTCTGTTCTGGGCCAGCTGCAACTTAACTAGGTCTTTCTTTGCAGCACAAAAACGAAAGGCTGCATGACATCAGCAGCCTGGTGGTCCAAATAGCATAACTGGTGTATTTTAACACCAATAAACCCATCCGTTTAAAAATGAATTTAGTATATGTCAATCTAGCAAACCAGACAACTAAAAGCAACTTTTGATTCATTTCTAGCTTGTTAGCTAGCTAACGTTACGTAAGCTGGCTAGCCAGTTCAAATAATCTAAGAAAATAAAATTGTATTGGTCACATCCACATATTTAGCAGATGTTATTGCAGGTGTAGCAAAATACTTGTGTTCCTAGATCCAACAGTGCAGTAATATCTAACAGTAGTATCTAACAATTCACAACAATACACCGAAATCTAAAAGTAGGACGAGCAATGTCGGAGTGGCATTGACTAAAATACAGTAGAATACAATATATACTAGAATGAGTAAAGCAGTATTTAAACATTATTAAAGTGACTAGTGTTCCATTATTAAAGTGGCCAGTGATTCCAGGGCAGCAGCCTCTAAGGTCCAGGGTTGAGTAACCGGGCGGTAGCCGGCTAGTGATGGCTGTTTAACAGTCTGATGGCCTTGAGATAGAAGTTGTTTTCAGTCTCTCGTTCCCAGCTTTGATGCACCTGTACTGACCTCGCCTTCTGGATGATAGCGGGGTGAACAGGCCGTGGCTCGGGTGGTTGATGTCCTTGATGATATTTTTGGACTTCCTGTGACATCGGGTGCTGTAGGTGTCCTGGAGGGCAGGGAGTGTGCCCCCGGTGATACGTTGGGCAGACCGCAGCACCCTTTGGAGAGCCCTGCGGTTGCGGGCAGCCTGACAGGATGATCCATTGGGGTCCCATTGATGTGGATATAGGCATGCTCTCTCTGCTGTTTCCTGAAGTCCACAATCAGCTCCTTCGTTTTGTTGACGTTGAGTGAGACATTATTTTCCTGGCACCACTCCGCCAGAGCCCTCACCTCCTCCCGGTAGGATGTCTTGTCATTGTTGGTAGTCAGACCTACTACTCATGTGTCGTCTGCAAACTTGATGATTGAGTTGGAGGTGTGCGTTGCCACGCAGTCATGGGTGAACACAGAGTACTGGAGGGGGCTGAGTACGCACCCCCTTGTGGGGGTGCAACTCCACGTTTTGCCTGTTTGATTGCTTTACGGAGGGAATAACTACACTGTTTGTATTCAACCATATTCCCAGTCACCTTGCCGTGGTTAAAGGCGGTGGTTCTCGCTTTCAGTTTGGCGCGAATGCTGCCATCTAGCCACGGTTTAATAGTCACAGTGGGAACAACATCTCCTATACACTTCCTGATGAACTCAGTCACTGTGTCCGTGTATACGTCAATGTTATTCTCAGAGGCATCCCGGAACATATCTCAGTCCGTGTGATCAAAACAATCTTGAAGCATGGATTCCGATTGGTCAGACCAGGATTGAATAGACCTTAGCACGGGTACTTCCTGTTTGAGTTTCTGCCTATAGGAAGGGAGTAGCAAAATGGAGTCATGATCTGATTTGCCAAAGGGAGGGCAGGGGGAGGGCCTTGTAGGCATCCCGGAAGGGAGAGTAACAATGTTCGAGAGTTGTTGAAGCGCGGGTACTACAGGCAATGTGTTGATAGAACTTCGGTAGCATTTTCCTCAAATTTTCTTTGTTAAAATCCCAAGCTACAATAAATGGGCCTCAGGATATGTGGTTGCCAGTTTGCACAAGGTCCAGTGTAGTTCCTTGAGGGTCGTCGTGGTATCGTCTTGAGGGGGAATATACACGGCTGTAACTATAACCTAAGAGAATTATCTTGGGAGGTAATATGGTCGGCATTTGATTGTGAGGTTTTCTAGGTCGAGTGAACAAACGGACTTGAGTTTCTATACGTTATCACAATCACACCATCAGTGGTTAATCATGAAACATACACCCCCACCTTTCATCTTCCCTGAGAGTTCTTTATTCCTGTCTGTGCGATGAACTGATAACACAGCTGGCTGTATGGACTGAAACAGTATAATCCTGAGAGAGCCATGATTCCGTCAAACAGAGGATGTTACAGGCTCTGATGTCTCTCTGGAAGGAGATCCTCGCCCTGAGCTCGTCTACTTTATTGTCCAGAGACTGAACATTAGCGAGAAAAATACTCTGAAGCGGTGGATGGTGTCCATGCTTCCTGAGTCAGACTAGAAGTCCCCTCCGAATACCTCTTCTCCGCCGGTGGTGACTTGGAGCAGCCTCTGGGATGAGTTAAATTGCCCTGGGGTGTACGAACTAAGGATCCAATTAGGGAATTTCGTATTCCTGGTCGTAATGTTGGTGAGTTACCGCCTCTCTGATATCCAAAAGTTCTTTACAGCTATATGTAATAACACAAAAAACATTCTGGGCTAATAATGTAAGAAATAACACCCCCCAAAGAATACTGCAAAGTTGCTTAGGAGCTAAAAGCAGAGCTGCCATGTCTGTCGGCACCATCTCATAGCTCATATCATATCATAGCTGACAACGTCTTAACTTTATCTAATTTGTATTCAGTATTACAGGAAAATAAACTCACAACAAGATCATTATTTCCAAGTTAATGGCGGGCTAATTACAGAAAATAGCTTACGATTGTGAGTGTGATGAAATAAAAGCAGGGCATTCTACCGGAGAATTCTAGAACTTGGACACCGTCTTGTTGGCCTAACGTTATATCCTAATTTGTGTGTGTGTGTGTGTGTGTGTGTGTGTGTGTCTACTAACATTACTTAACACACCCGTTGTACAGTGTCTTCAGAAAGTATTCATACCACTCGACTTATTCAACATATTTACACATTTATTGAAAATTAAAAAGAGAAATATCTCATTTACACAGGTCTCCACCCTCCTGAAACAATACTTAGTAGAAGCACATTTGTCAGTGATTACAGCTGTGAGTCTCTAAGAACTTTCCAAACCTGGTTTGTACAATATTTGCCCATTATTATTTTCAAAATTCTTCAAGCTTTGTCAAATTGGACGTTGATACAGAGTCCATTTGGTTTCTCAAGAGGAGGCTGTACAGTCTAGCCCTCTACCTGTGTCTGTTCAGATAGGACAGGTTAAGCCTGAGACAGAGTCCATTTGGTTTGGTCTAGCCCTCTACCTGTGTCTGTTCAGATAGGACAGGTTAAGCCTGATACAGAGGCTATTTATTTTGGGCCGTGTATATTTGATAAATCTTCTTGTATATTTTGTATGATGTGGCACTTTCAGCATTGTATCACCAAGACCTGTAAAGAAATGTACACTGAGCACGTCAACCTGCCTTGCCTTGCTGATGTCATACCCTTACGACTGCTACAAGGTCCCTATTATACAATTACATCATCAAAATGTGTTGAAGACAACATCATGAAAATGGTTGTCTGGTAGCCTCAATAAATAGACAAAGATTTGTAGTTGAGAAAGTCATTGCATGTATAGATTTGTTTTTTACTTGACTTGACTTGCTCTTAGAATTCATGACTTGGACTTGGCTTGAGACTAGACCCGTTCTACTCGGGACTCAACTTGAGACTCGGACCTTGTGACTTGAGACTTGCTTGTGACTCGAATAATAGTGACTTGGTTCTACTTCTGCTATCCAGTATAGGGTAAATGTAGTAGTAGTCTAGATGCTGTCTGATCCAGTCTGGCCTGTAGTCTAGATGTTGTCTGGTCCAGTCTGGCCTGTAGTCTAGATGTTGTCTGGTCCAGTCTGGCCTGTAGTCTAGATGCTGTCTGGTCCAGTCTGGCCCTTTGTTTAGATGTTGTCTGGTCCAGTCTTGCTGTAGTCTAGATGCTGTCTGATCCAGTCTTGCTGTAGTCTAGATGCTGTCTGGTCTGGTCTGGTCTGTAGTCTAGATGCTGTCTGGTCCGTAGTCTAGATGCTGTCTGGTCTGGTCTTGCTGTAGTCTAGATGCTGTCTGGTCTGGTCTGGTCTGTAGTCTAGATGCTGTCTGGTCCGTAGTCTAGATGTCGTCTGGTCTGGTCTTGCTGTAGTCTAGATGCTGTCTGGTCCAGTCTGGCCCTTTGTTTAGATGTTGTCTGGTCCAGTCTTGCTGTAGTCTAGATGCTGTCTGATCCAGTCTTGCTGTAGTCTAGATGCTGTCCGGTCTGGTCTGTAGTCTAGATGCTGTCTGGTCCGTAGTCTAGATGCTGTCTGGTCTGGTCTTGCTGTAGTCTAGATGCTGTCTGGTCTGGTCTTGCTGTAGTCTAGATGCTGTCTGGTCCGTAGTCTAGATGCTGTCTGGTCTGGTCTTGCTGTAGTCTAGATGTCGTCTGGTCTGGTCTGGTCTGTAGTCTAGATGCTGTCTGGTACAGTCTGGCCTGTAGTCTAGATGCTGTCTGGTAGGTCTGGCTGTAGTCTAGATGCTGTCTGGTCCAGTCTAGCTGTAGTCTAGATGCTGTCTGGTCCTGTCTGGTCTGTAGTCTAGATACTGTCTGCTTTGATCTGGTCCGTCGTCTAGATGCTGTCTGGTCCAGTCTAGCTGTAGTCTAGATGCTGTCTGGTCCAGTCTGGCTGTAGTCTAGATGCTGTCTGGTCCGGTCTGGTCTGTCATCTAGATGCTGTCTGGTCCGGTCTGGCCCGTCATCTAGATGCTGTCTGGTCTGGTCTGGCCCATAGTCTAGATGCTGTCTGGTCCAGTCTGGCTGTAGTCTAGATGCTGTCTGTTCCGGTCTGGCCCATAGTCTAGATGCTGTCTGGTCCAGTCTGGCGGTAGTCTAGATGCTGTCCGGTCTGGCCCGTAGTCTAGATGCTGTCTGGTCCGGTCTGGTCAGTGGCCAGATGCTGTCTGGTCCGGTCTGGCCCATAGTCTAGATACTGTCCGGTCTGGCCCGTAGTCTAGATGCTGTCTGGTCCAGTCTGGTCAGTGGCCAGATGCTGTCTGGTCCGGTCTGGCCCATAGTCTAGATACTGTCTGGTCTGGCCCGTAGTCTAGATGCTGTCCGGTCTGGCCCGTAGTCTAGATGGTGTCTGGTCCGGTCTGGTCAGTGGCCAGATGCTGTCTGGTCCGGTCTGGCCCATAGTCTAGATGCTGTCCGGTCTGGCCCGTAGTCTAGATGCTGTCTGGTCCGGTCTGGCCCGTAGTCTAGATGCTGTCTGGTCCGGTCTGGTCAGTGGCCAGATGCTGTCTGGTCCGGTCTGGTCAGTGGCCAGATGCTGTCTGGTCCGGTCTGGCCCGTAGTCTAGATCCTGTTTCGTCCAGTCTGGCTGTGTTCTATGTGCTGTCTGGACCAGTCTGGCCTGTAGTCTAGATGCTGTCTGGTACAGTCTAGCTGTAGTCTAGATGCTGTCTGGTCCTGTCTGGTCTGTAGTCTAGATACTGTCTGCTTTGATCTGGTCCGTCGTCTAGATGCTGTCTGGTCCAGTCTAGCTGTAGTCTAGATGCTGTCTGGTCCAGTCTGGCTGTAGTCTAGATGCTGTCTGGTCCAGTCTAGCTGTAGTCTAGATGCTGTCTGGTCCTGTCTGGTCTGTAGTCTAGATACTGTCTGCTTTGATCTGGTCCGTCGTCTAGATGCTGTCTGGTCCAGTCTAGCTGTAGTCTAGATGCTGTCTGGTCCAGTCTGGCTGTAGTCTAGATGCTGTCTGGTCCAGTCTAGCTGTAGTCTAGATGCTGTCTGGTCCTGTCTGGTCTGTAGTCTAGATACTGTCTGCTTTGATCTGGTCCGTCGTCTAGATGCTGTCTGGTCCAGTCTAGCTGTAGTCTAGATGCTGTCTGGTCCAGTCTGGCTGTAGTCTAGATGCTGTCTGGTCCGGTCTGGTCTGTCATCTAGATGCTGTCTGGTCCGGTCTGGCCCGTCATCTAGATGCTGTCTGGTCTGGTCTGGCCCATAGTCTAGATGCTGTCTGGTCCAGTCTGGCTGTAGTCTAGATGCTGTCTGGTCCGGTCTGGTCTGTAGTCTAGATGCTGTCTGGTCCGGTCTGGCCCGTCATCTAGATGCTGTCTGGTCTGGTCTGGCCCATAGTCTAGATGCTGTCTGGTCCGGTCTGCCTGATAGTCTATATGCTGTCTAGTCCAGTCTGGACTGTAGTTGATATGCTATCTGGTACAGTCTGGCTGTAGTCTAGATGCTGTCTGGTCTGGTCTGGCCTGTAGTCTAGATGCTGTCTGGTCTGGTCTGGCCTGTAGTCTAGATGCTGTCTGGTCTTGTCTGGTCTGGCCTGTAGTCTAGATGCTGTCTGGTCTGGTCTGGTCTGGCCTGTAGTCTAGATGCTGTCTGGTCTGGTCTGGTCTGGCCTGTAGTCTAGATGCTGTCTGGTCTGGTCTGGTCTGACCTGTAGTCTAGATGCTGTCTGGTCTGGTCTGGTCTGGCCTGTGGTCTAGATGCTGTCTGGTCTGGTCTGGCCTGTAGTCTAGATGCTGTCTGGTCTGGTCCATAATCTTGATGCTGGGTTACATAAAAGGATTGTGCTTTTCCTTTATCACATCACATGTCCTGCCTGTCTGTATGCTTCCTCCAAGGGAGGGTCAAGACAGGGCTTGCATCCCAAATTGGACCATATTCCTAATATAGTGTTCTAGAGCAGATGGTTCCTAATATAGTGTTCTAGAGCAGATGGTTCCTAATATAATGTTCTAGAGCAGATAGTTCCTAATATAGTGTTCTAGAGCAGATGGTTCCTAATATAGTGTTCTAGAGCAGATGGTTCCTAATATAGTGTTCTAGAGCAGATGGTTCATAATATAGTGTTCTAGAGCAGATGGTTCCTAATATAGTGTTCTAGAGCAGATGGTTCAAGGATTTCTCTTCTCCTCCATTTCTTGTTTCCCTTCTGTTGAGGGTTGGATGGGAAGAACTACTTCCTGTCTGCTGTGACCCTCCGTATTGTTGCAGAGAGGATAAACAAATCAGCTGCTCTCTCTCTCTCTCTCTCTCTCTCCCTAAGAAACGGCCACACTGTATATAGCACATATTGTGCCATTTGGGTCCTGTCTGGTCTGTAGTCTAGATACTGTCTGCTTTGATCTGGTCCGTCGTCTAGATGCTGTCTGGTCCAGTCTAGCTGTAGTCTAGATGCTGTCTGGTCCAGTCTGGCTGTAGTCTAGATGCTGTCTGGTCTGGTCTGGCCCATAGTCTAGATGCTGTCTGGTCCAGTCTGGCTGTAGTCTAGATGCTGTCTGGTCCGGTCTGGTCTGTAGTCTAGATGCTGTCTGGTCCGGTCTGGCCCGTCATCTAGATGCTGTCTGGTCTGGTCTGGCCCATAGTCTAGATGCTGTCTGGTCCGGTCTGCCTGATAGTCTATATGCTGTCTAGTCCAGTCTGGACTGTAGTTGATATGCTATCTGGTACAGTCTGGCTGTAGTCTAGATGCTGTCTGGTCTGGTCTGGCCTGTAGTCTAGATGCTGTCTGGTCTGGTCTGGCCTGTAGTCTAGATGCTGTCTGGTCTTGTCTGGTCTGGCCTGTAGTCTAGATGCTGTCTGGTCTGGTCTGGTCTGGCCTGTAGTCTAGATGCTGTCTGGTCTGGTCTGGTCTGGCCTGTAGTCTAGATGCTGTCTGGTCTGGTCTGGTCTGACCTGTAGTCTAGATGCTGTCTGGTCTGGTCTGGTCTGGCCTGTGGTCTAGATGCTGTCTGGTCTGGTCTGGCCTGTAGTCTAGATGCTGTCTGGTCTGGTCCATAATCTTGATGCTGGGTTACATAAAAGGATTGTGCTTTTCCTTTATCACATCACATGTCCTGCCTGTCTGTATGCTTCCTCCAAGGGAGGGTCAAGACAGGGCTTGCATCCCAAATTGGACCATATTCCTAATATAGTGTTCTAGAGCAGATGGTTCCTAATATAGTGTTCTAGAGCAGATGGTTCCTAATATAATGTTCTAGAGCAGATAGTTCCTAATATAGTGTTCTAGAGCAGATGGTTCCTAATATAGTGTTCTAGAGCAGATGGTTCCTAATATAGTGTTCTAGAGCAGATGGTTCATAATATAGTGTTCTAGAGCAGATGGTTCCTAATATAGTGTTCTAGAGCAGATGGTTCAAGGATTTCTCTTCTCCTCCATTTCTTGTTTCCCTTCTGTTGAGGGTTGGATGGGAAGAACTACTTCCTGTCTGCTGTGACCCTCCGTATTGTTGCAGAGAGGATAAACAAATCAGCTGCTCTCTCTCTCTCTCTCTCTCTCTCTCTCTCTCCCTAAGAAACGGCCACACTGTATATAGCACATATTGTGCCATTTGGGACACTGACACAACTGAACACTTCAGTGAGATACACCAGAGAGTCAGCCGGTTAGGATGTAAGAGCCAGCCAATCAGCCTGTTAGGATGTAAGAGCCAGCCAACAATCCGCTGATCTGTTTAAGGATTGGTCAGAGAAAGAGAGAGAAGAGAGAGAAAAAGCATGCAGTTGTAATGGGGAAATGAGTGTTGCTTAGTAACAGGTTGTGCTCTCCTAACATCGTGGCCAAGACTGAGTACTGGACCAAAATGGAAAGTATGTCACTGGTTGCACAACTCTAAATGGGCCATCATTTCCCGTGACAGACAGGACTGTTCCTTAATGCCCTCTGGTCCTGCATCCTACGTATGTATCGTCCTATGCCAGTGAGCCAAGACAAGACAGGACAGCAGATCAGGACCGGATGGGACAGGACAGCAGATCAGGACCGGATGGGACAGGACAGCAGATCAGGACAGGACAGCAGCTCAGGACAGGATGGGACAGGACAGCAGATCAGGACAGGACAGCAGCTCAGGACAGGACAGCAGCTCAAGACAGGACAAGACAGAAGGATAGGACAGCAGTTCAGGACAGGACAGTGTATCAGGACAGGACAGGCTGACTACGTTTCATGTTGGTGGTGTGACGTATGCTACAAACAAATATACCACAAACGCCCAAGGTGCCTTCTTGCTATTATAAACTGGTTACCAACGTAATTAGAGACATAAAAATACATGTTTTGTCAGACATGTGGTATACGGCCAGATATACCATGGCTGTGAGCCAATCAACATTTAGGGCTCGAACTACCCAGTTTATAAAGGTCATTATAGAACACACAGGTTAGACTATAGATAGAACACACAGGTTAGACTATAGATAGAACACACAGGTTAGACTATAGATAGAACACACAGGTTAGACTATAGATAGAACACACAGGTTAGACTATAGATAGAACACACAGGTTAGACTATAGATAGAACACACAGGTTAGACTATAGATAGAACACACAGGTTAGACTATAGATAGAACACACAGGTTAGACTATAGATAGAACACACAGGATAGACTATAGATAGAACACACAGGTTAGACTATAGATAGAAAACACAGGTTAGACTATAGATAGAACACACAGGTTAGACTATAGATAGAACACACAGGATAGACTGTAGATAGAACACACAGGTTAGACTATAGATAGAACACACAGGTTAGACTAAAGATAGAACACACAGGTTAGACTATAGATAGAACACACAGGTTAGACTATAGATAGAACACACAGGATAGACTATAGATAGAACACACAGGTTAGACTATAGATAGAACACACAGGTTAGACTATAGATAGAACACACAGGTTAGACTATAGATAGAACACACAGGATAGACTATAGATAGAACACACAGGTTAGACTATAGATAGAACACACAGGTTAGATTAAAGATAGAACACACAGGTTAGACTATAGATAGAACACACAGGTTAGACTATAGATAGAACACACAGGATAGACTATAGATAGAACACACAGGTTAGACTATAGATAGAACACACAGGTTAGACTATAGATAGAACACACAGGTTAGACTATAGATAGAACACACAGGATAGACTATAGATAGAACACACAGGATAGACTATAGATAGAACACACAGGTTAGACTATAGATAGAACACACAGGTTAGACTATAGATAGAACACACAGGATAGACTATAGATAGAACACACAGGTTAGACTATAGATAGAACACACAGCTTAGACTATAGATAGAACACACAGGTTAGACTATAGATAGAACACACAGGATAGACTATGTTTCATTCTCTTTGGCTACAGGTAGTTTCAACTGTTATATGTTATTCAGTCTCGCCTCTATTTAGGCAATACTGTATTTTCCCCAAAAGTAAAAATGCATTTTTAACAGAAGGTCTGGTCATTTAGTGTTCTGTGTTCTGCAGAACTGGGGGGTGAGGGTCCCTGCTGGTTTCCCAGTCTCCCTTTGAGACAGCTGGCTGTACATGACCTTAGGCTGATACATACTGGTTTACCGGCTTTAGGTGGTGATGCCAACTGATTGTCAAACAGCATTTACTATTCACTGTGTTCTCCCAGACCTGGTGGAACCCCGATTCACCAGTCTCCCTTTGAGACACCTGGGTTTACTGGTCCTCAGCTGATACCTACTGGTTTACTGGTCTAACTGGCTCAGTGGTCTTGAGTTTTCAATGTTGTTCCACTGTGGTAATCATGTGACTAAATACAGATGATGATTGTCATGAAACTGTCCTTTAAACAGTCACTTTAAAAGACCTTTAAAGCAGAGTAACTATTTAAAAGCAAGCTATTGTTGTAGCACAGAAACCAACTGTAGCTGTTCTGCTAACTAGCAGGAAGTGTGTGATTCTGTAACCATGGATGTTGCTGCCCCACCCTACCGCTGTGAGGCACACATCCTCTGCTGAAACAGACACGTTGTTTTTCCCTGCTTCAATATGAGTTAAAAATAGAATAGGATCTGTAGCAGTGATGGAGGGAAACTGAAAGTGAAGCTGAAGCTCATAGATATTAGGCAGTAAAAGTGAAGCTGAAGCTCAGTGAATACACACCCGCCCCTACTTAGTCAATGGACACCATATCTGGGAGAGGAGGGGAGGGGAGGGGAGGGGAGGGGAGGGGAGGGGAGGGGAGAGGAGAGGAGAGGAGAGGAGAGGAGAGGAGAGGAGAGGAGAGGAGAGGAGAGGAGAGGAGAGGACTAAGGCTTTGATTACTGATCACATGAACCAGCCAGCACAACACTGATAAACAAACACACCTTGCCTGTCTTATACCATGGAGCCCAGTTGGCATCTGTATATACAGCAGTCTATTTAAACAGCAGGCAAAGTATTTTGGCCGTAGGAGTGGCAGAACTCTAAGGCAAGCCCAGGATGCTTTCCCAGTGGCAGGAGAAAATGCCTTTGAGTTGACTGTCCTAGCCCAAAATGTTCCCTCCCCCCTTCTTCAAGGCTCATGTGTGAGCTCTCAGACTGTGACTTTGTGCCCAGCTCAGCCTGCTAGGGAGAGGGAGGGGAGAGAAGGAGGGGGAGGAGAGATAAGGGAGGGAGGGGGGGGGGGGGGTGTTTTTGGGGTGTGGATGTAGAGTGCTGCTTCACTCGCCCATACAGAGGTTTTTTTGTGTGTGGAGGGGTTTCTGGCTTCTGGAGAGCGAGAGAAGAGAGGGAACACACTCCCTATTTTAGCCAGACTCTCCGCCTCTCTGGCCTTCCCGCCCATGACATCACAGCCTGAAGAGAGGCACGAACAGGGGAAGAATGTGACGGGGAGAGGAGAGGCATTGTAGAAGGAGAGGAAAAGCTCTGGGAGAGAGGAAGTACTGCAGCTAGCAGGCTGGTCTCTTACACATGTGGAGAGAGAGGAAACAGGACAGCAGCTAACGTTAGACAGGGTAAGTACTGCAGCTAGCTGGCTGGTCTCTTACACATGTGGAGAGAGAGGAAACAGGACAGCAGCTAACGTTAGACAGGGTAAGTACTGCAGCTAGCTGGCTGGTCTCTTACACATGTGGAGAGAGAGGAAACAGGACAGCAGCTAACGTTAGACAGGGTAAGTACTGCAGCTAGCTGGCTGGTCTCTTACACATGTGGAGAGAGAGGAAACAGGACAGCAGCTAACGTTAGACAGGGTAAGTACTGCAGCTAGCAGGCTGGTCTCTTACAGAGGAATAGGGCGCTGTGTGTTACTCTGTAGGAGTGAGTCTGTTAGTCCATGTATCTCAGTCTGAGGAGGAATCTGATATAAGTCCCTCACTGTGTTGAGGAATAACACCAGAGGTAGAATATAACACCACTATCCTTCTGCTTTTCTCTTCTCTTGGTTATTTAGTTGAGACCAAACTATCAGTTTGCTGGACTGAGTTTTTATCTGTCTCTTGAATATTGAAAAGCATGATAAATTCTGGTAAATCCCTCTTGGATTGTGATTGGAATAACAGCTGTATAATAACAGCCTCTCCTGTTTGGTCAGCCTGGTCTCATAGACTAGATGTAATAAATAGCATGATATGTTACGTTTGGAATGGTTACATAAGACAGACGGTTACTTAAGGGTGGGGTGGATGGATAGGCATATAACGAGAACGTCTTACAAACCAAAGGTTGCCTGTTTTAATCTGAACAGGGACAATAAGATGGTGCCGACGGAGATGGCGGCCTGGCGGCTAACTCTTAGGAAACTTTGATTGCTCGTCCATATATGTATATATTCTTGATTCATTCCTTACTTAGATTTGTGTGTATTGGGTATATGTTGTGTAACTGTTAGATATTACTGTTAGATATTACTGCAGCTAGAAGCACAAGCATTTCACTACACCCACAATAACATCTGCTAAACACTTGTATGTGACCAATAAAATTAGATTTGACAACAGCATTTTAGCTAATTAGCTACTTACTACGTGTTAGCTAACCTTTCCCCTAACCCTTTAACCTAACTCCTAACCTTAATCCTAACCTTAACCCTTTAACCTAACTCCTAACCTTAATCCTAACCTTAACCCTTTAACCTAACTCCTAACCTTAATCCTAACCTTAACCCTTTAACCTAACTCCTAACCTTAATCCTAACCTTAACCCTTTAACCTAACTCCTAACCTTAATCCTAACCTTAACCCTTTAACCTAACTCCTAACCTTAACCCTTTAACCTAACTCCTAACCTAGTGTTCCAAAACTTCTGTACTTTTTCGGTACTAGAACTTGAAAAACTCTTCGGTACTATTTGATTTTATTTAGCCTTTATTTAACGAGGCAAGTCAGTTAAGAACAAATTCTTATTTACAATGACGACCTACAGGGTCAGACCCTGGAACAAATTAGGGTTAAGTGCCTTGCTCAAGGACACATCGACAAGCTTTTCACCTTGTCGGCTCGGGTATTCGAACCAACAACCTTTCAGTTACTGGCCCAACTCTCTAACCGCTAGGCTTCCTGCCGCCTAGAATTTGTTACTTTTGGTTCTTCTGTCAATCTACTAATTGAGAGAGGATTAAGCCTGTTAATCAGCCGATATCCCCTAGCATGAGCACCTGCTCCATGATGCACAGAAGTTAGCACACTTGAATAATGCAACACAGCATGCAGAATTGTTGAAACGGTTAATAACTCATCGCGAAACAATGTCCATACAGGCTAGATACCGGTAGCTTCCAGTTTTGTAGGCTAACTATCCTTGCTAGCTGACAGCTGAAGCTAACATCAATTCACTACCCTAGTACTTTGTCTGTGATAATATACAAACTATAACGCACAATATGCTGATTTCAAAGCTGATTGTCACCAAAAACGTTATTAATTCACTTGTCTCTCCTTCAGCGAACTTACTTAGAAACTCTGTACATTGACATTCTAGTCATTTATCAGACACTCTTATCCAGAGGGACTTACAGTTAGTTAGTGCAGACATGTTGATACTTTTTTTGTACTGGTCCCCCGTGGGAATCAAACCCACAACCCTCCACAGGACTGCAGCGTAACTAGTGAATGACTTTATTACTCTTAAAGAGACGGCGCACACTTTTATAAAACTTCTATACAAATGTTGTTGATCAGAACAATAAAATAAATGGAAGGGAAACAGATTGTTTGTCATCTGTAACCCCATGACAAGCACAATAACTCAATGCATCCACACTCCTATTGAATATGTATTCACCTGTATAGTGACTAGGAAGCTCTCTTATCCATTTATATGCAGATGATACAGTCTTATACTCAGCTGGCCCCTCCCCGGATTTTGTATTAAATGCTCTACAACAAAGCTTTCTTAGTGTCCAACAAGCTTTCTCAGCCCTTAACCTTGTTCTGAACACCTCCAAAACAAAGATCATATGGTTTGGTAAGAAGAATGCCCCTCTCCCCACAGGTGTGATTACTACCTCTGAGGGTTTAGAGCTTGAGGTAGTCACCTCATACAAGTACTTGGTAGTATG
This sequence comes from Thymallus thymallus, assembly GCA_023634145.1. Lineage (NCBI taxonomy): Eukaryota > Metazoa > Chordata > Actinopteri > Salmoniformes > Salmonidae > Thymallus > Thymallus thymallus. Next base: position 42,283,769 of record CM042390.1, on the reverse strand, counting down.
GCTAGACGGTACACTGTCCTTCTCTCAGCACATATCAAAGCTGCAGGCTAAAGTTAAATCTAGACTTGGTTTCCTCTATCGTAATCACTCCTCTTTCACTCCAGCTGCCAAACTAACCCTGATTCAGATGACCATCCTACCCATGCTAGATTACGGAGACATAATTTATAGATCGGCAGGTAAGGGTGTTCTCGAGAGGCTAGATGTTCTTTACCATTCGGCCATCAGATTTGCCACCAATGCTCCTTATAGGACACATCATTGCACTCTATACTCCTCTGTAAACTGGTCATCTCTGTAGACCCGTCACAAGACCCACTGGTTGATGCTTATTTATAAAACCCTCTTAGGCCTCACTCCCCCCTATCTGAGATATCTACTGCAGCCCTCATCCTCCACATACAACACCCGTTCTGCCAGTCACATTCTGTTAAATGTCCCCAAAGCACACACATCCCTGGGTCGCTCGTCTTTTCAGTTCGCTGCAGCTAGCGACTGGAACGAGCTGCAACAAACACTCAAACTGGACAGTTTTATCTCAATCTCTTCATTCAAAGACTCAATCATGGACACTCTTACTGACAGTTGTGGCTGCTTTGTGTGATGTATTGTCATCTCTACCTTCTTGCCCTTTGTGCTGTTGTCTGTGTTCAATAATGTTTGTACCCTGTTTTGTGCTGCTGCCATGTTGTGTTGCTACCATGTTGTTGTCATGTTGTGTTGCTACCATGTTGTTGTCATGTTGTGTTGCTACCATGTTGTTGTCATGTTGTGTTGCTACCATGTTGTTGTCATGTTGTGTTGCTACCATGCTGTGTTGTCATGTTGTGTTGCTACCATGCTGTGTTGTCATGTTGTGTTGCTACCATGCTGTGTTGTCATGTTGTGTTGCTGCCATGCTGTTGTCATGTTGTGTTGCTACCATGCTGTGTTGTCATGTTGTGTTGCTACCATGTTGTTGTCATGTTGTGTTGCTACCATGCTGTGTTGTCATGTTGTGTTACTACCATGCTGTGTTGTCATGTGTTGCTGCCTTGCTGTGTTGTTGTCTTAGGTCTCTCTTTATGTAGTGTTGTTTTGTCTCTCTTGTCATGATGTGTGTTTGGTCCTATATTTATATTGTATGTATTTATATTTTTTATCCCAGCCCCCGTCCCTGCAGGAGGTCTTTTGCCTTTTGGTAGGCCGTCATTGTAAATAAGAATTTGTTATTAACTGACTTGACTAGTTAAACAAAGGTTAAATAAAAAAATAAAAATAAAAAATCTACCTTAATTACCTCATACCCCTACACAGTACTGGTACTTTTAAACTCTAAGCAGCAGCCAGTACCAGTAGACCAGTTTGCTGCTGGCAGGGAAGAAGAGGCAGTGCCAGGCGCCAGGTATGAGCCCATAACACCAGAGGGGGCTGGAAGGATTGCTCAATGTTAAAGATGATCAGAACACTTTGTTTTGTATGGAGGGGGGACTTGTGCTTATAACAATTAATATCTGAGGCAGTGCCAGGACCCAGTAATGTGCCCAGAAGGATCCCAGCTGTGATTTAGTGTCTGAGGCAGTGCCAGGACCCAGTAATGTGCCCAGAAGGATCCCAGCTGTGATTTAGTGTCTGAGGCAGAGCCAGGACCCAGTAATGTGCCCAGAACGATCCCAGCTGTGATTTAGTGTCTGAGGCAGTGCCAGGACCCAGTAATGTGCCCAGAAGGATCCCTGCTGTGATTTAGTGTCTGAGGCAGAGCCAGGACCCAGTAATGTGCCCAGAAGGATCCCAGCTGTGATTTAGTGTCTGAGGCAGAGCCAGGACCCAGTAATGTGCCCAGAAGGATCCCAGCTGTGATTTAGTGTCTGAGGCAGAGCCAGGACCCAGTAATGTGCCCAGAAGGATCCCAGCTGTGATTTAGTGTCTGAGGCAGAGCCAGGACCCAGTAATGTGCCCAGAAGGATCCCTGCTGTGGAAGGCACAGGTAGAGCTGTTGTACCACATTGTGTGAACAATCTAACATGACCAGATAAATTAGTTCAATATCACCACTATTTATACCCACATATTACTAGAGACATATTATGCTTTATATCATTAACAGTAGAATAAGAATAGTAAACATACAGTTGAAAGGGAACAGGAAGATAATAAATATGACTGTATGTTTACTAAACATACAGTCATATTTATTATCTTCCTGTTCCCTTTCAACTGTATGTTTACTATTCTTATTCTACTGTTGTTTAGTCATGGAACACAAGTCTACGTTGTATCAGTCAACATGTTTCCATGTTAAACTAGCTAAACTAGCTAAAGCCTTACAGATGTCTTTTTATAGTCATTTAAAGCAGGTACAGATGAGTCCCATGGGCCTCCTGGAGGAGCAGAGTCTATTCAGGGACTGATCAGAGGCAGCAACAGCTCAGCAGCAGACACATGAAGACAAGGCAGCAACAGCTCAGCAGCAGACACATGAAGACAAGGCAGCAACAGCTCAGCAGGAGACACATGAAGACAAGGCAGCAACAGCTCAGCAGCAGACACATGAAGACAAGGCTGTTGATGGTTTTCATTCCTTTGCTAGCCCTCAGTCACATGATTTAGATATGTTTTATTGTTACCATCCTCAACAAACACCAAAACTTCCAACACCAAAAGTTTTTAACAACAAAGATGAGATGCAGATGCTTACTTTCTAATTATGTGAAAAGCCTGTTGACTGGCAACCAAATGTCATTACATCGCGAGCAAGTGGAGAAGAAAGGTCCGGTGATGAAGCGCATAGTGGATGTCATTAAAGTTACAGGCAAATGTGGCCTTCGCTACAGGGGAGATAAAAGCAGAGGCTGCTTATAGCTTGGAAAACTTTGCTGTTAATCATGGCAATGTCCTAGAATTGATTCTACTGTTCAGCAAATATGACGTTTGCCTCCAACAGCATGTAAACAGTTGCATAGAGAATAGTAAGAAGCACCATGAAACTGGCGCAAAGGGCAGATCTCTTGTTACCCTGCTGTCAACTGATAAAGACAAGTATTGCAGAGGCAGGCAGGCATGTTTTCAGTCCAAGTAGATACGACCCAAGATATCAGCACAAAGGACCAGTGTTCTATCATACTAAGATATGTCACAGATGTCATTCATGAAAGATTGATTGCTATGGTGGACTGTGAATCATCTACAGGACAGTATTTTGCAGAGCAACTGAAAAAGTATTACTTCATCTCAATATAGACATTAGCACATGTGGGCAACTCAACGGATGATGCAGCTAATATGCAGGGACAGTATCGGGGGTTCTCTACACTACATCTCCTACTCAGATTCATGTATGGTGTTACGCCCATCTTCTGAATCTTGTACTGGCAGACACAACTGGCAGTGTTGTGGAAAGTGCATCACTGTTTTCACTGCTTAATGATATAGCAGTGTTCATCAGTCATACAAGCGTATACAGAAGTGGGAAGAGATGAGTCAGGACAAGCATCACAGACGACTGTGCCCAACAGGGGAAACTAGGTGCTGGGCTGAGCATCAGGCTCTAATGCCCAACAGGGGAAACTAGGTGGTGGGCTAAGGATCAGGCTCTGAGTAAAGTGTTTGTGTGCTTCAGGAATCCTCAGGAAGCCTTGTGTTTATTGATGTGCTTATGACTTTAGACACCATTCTAGAAGGCAGTAGACTAAAGCCAACTGAGGGCCGAAGCAAATCTTCCTTCACATTTTTTAGCATACATCTCCTCTTTCAAAATACTTACAGACAAGGAGAATGGATATTCTGACAGCTCAACGTCTGGTTGAGGGGACAGAGGACGGCCTTAGGAAATGTGTTAGGGACTCTTTTTTTATTTATTTTTTTATTTCACCTTTATTTAACCAGGTAGGTCAGTTGAGAACAAGTTCTCATTTGCAACTGCGACCTGGCCAAGACAAAGCAAAGCAGTGCGACAAAAACAACACAGAGTTACACAGTAAACAAAACATAGTCAAAAACACAATAGAAAATCTATATACAGAGTGCAAAATGTAGTGCAAAATGCAGTAAGGTTAGGAGGTAGGACAATAAATAGACCATAGTGGTGAAATAAATTACAGAATTATCATTATTAACACAGGAATGAAGGATGTGCAAATTATGATGTGCAAATAGAGATACTGGAGTGCAAGATTTGTGAAAATAACAAAAATATATATGGGGATGAGGTAGTAGTGTGGGCTATTTACAGAAGGGCTATATACAGGTGCAGTGATCGATAAGCAGCTTTGACAACTGATGCTTAAAGTTATTGAGGGAGATAAGAACCTCTAGCTTCAATGATTTTTGCAATTCGTTCCAGTCAATGACAGCAGCGAACTGGAAGGAATGGCGGCCAAAGGAGGTGTTGGCTTTGGGGGTGACCAGTGAGATATACCTGCTGGAGCGCATGCTATGGGTGGGTGTTGCTATAGTAACCAGTGAGCTGAGATAGGGCGGGGATTTACCTAATAAAGACTTATAGATGACCTGGAGCCAGTGGGTTTGGCGACGAATATATAATGAAGGCCAGCCAACGAGAGCATACAGGTCGCAGTGATGGGTAGTGTATGGGGCTTTGGTGACAAAACGGATGGCACTGTGATAGACTACATCCAATTTGCTAAGTAGAGTGTTGGAGGCTAGTTTGTAAATGACATCGCCGAAATCAAGGATCGGTAGGATAGTTAGTTTTACAAGGGCATGTTTGGCAGCATGAGTGAAGGAGGCTTTGTTGCGAAATAGGAAACCAATTCTGGATTTAATTTTGGATTGGAGATGGTTGATGTGAGTCTGGAAGTTGAGTTTACAGTCTAACCAGATGCCTAGGTATTTGTAGGTGTCCACGTATTCTAATTCGGACCCGTCGAGAGTAGTGATGATAGTCCGGTGGGCGGGTGCTAGTTTTACTAGCGTTTAAGAGCAGTTGGAGGCCACGGAAGGAGTGTTGTATGGCATTGAAGCTTGTTTGAAGGTTAGTAAACACAGTGTCCAAAGAGGGGCCAGATGTATACAGAATGGTGTCATCTGCGTAGAGATGGATCAGAGAGTCACCAGCAGCGAGAGCGACATCGTTGATGTATATAGAGAAAAGGGTTGGCCCAAGAATTGAACCCTGTGGCACCCCCATAGAGACTGCCAGAGGATCGGACAATAGGCCCTCCGATTTGACACACTGAACTCTGTCTGCAAAGTAGTTAGAGAACCAGGCAAGGCAGTCACTTGAGAAACCAAGGCTGTTGAGTCTGCCAATAAGAATGCGGTGATTGACAGAGTCGAAAGCCTTGGCCAGGTCGATGAAGACGGCTGCACAGTACTGTCTTTTATCGATGGCGGTTATGATATCGTTCAGTACCTTGAGCGTAGCTGAGGTGCACCCATGACCAGCTCGGAAACCAGATTGCATAGCAGAGAAGGTACGGTGGGATTCGAAGTGGTCAGTTATCTGTTTGTTAACTTGGCTTTCGAAAACTTTAGAAAGGCAGGGCAGGATGGATATTGGTCTATAACAGTTTGGGTCTAGAGTGTCTCCTCCTTTGAAGAGGGGGATGACCGCGGCAGCTTTCCAATCTCTAGGGATCTCAGACGATACGAAAGAGAGGTTGAACAGGCTAGTGATAGGTGTTGCAACAATTTTGGCTGATAATTTCAGAAAGAGAGGGTCCAGATTGTCTAGCCCAGCAGATTTGTAGGGGTCCAGACTTAGCAGCTCTTTCAGAACATCAGCTATCTGGATTTGGGTGAAGGAGAAGCGGGGGGGGCTTGGGCAAGTAGCTGCCGGGGGTACAGAGCTGTTGGCCGGGGTAGGGGTAGCCAGGTGGAAAGCATGGCCAGCCGTAGCAAAATGCTTATTGAAATTTTCGATAATCGTGGATTTATCAGTGGTAACAGTGTTTCCGACTCTGAAGGAGTTATGAGAGCAGCTGATGAGTTTGTGAAGTGGGCCAATGGAAAGCTGCAAGAGAAGGAAGACTGTGAGCTGGTAGTGCAGACTGCCCTTACTGAGAAAAGAATTAAATGCCAGGAGAGATTGCAGAAGATGAGCCACTAGCATCACCTGATACTGACTTCAAGGTCAAAGTACACATCGTCATTGTAGACACTGTGATAGACAGTATTCACAGGAGGTTTTCTGCTAATGCTGTTATTGACTGTACCTTTGTTTATTTCCCATGTGTTGTTTTTTGTCGCACTGCTTTGCTTTGTCTTGGCCAGGTCACAGTTGTAAATGAGAACTTGTTCTCAACTGGCCTACCTGGTTAAATAAAGGTGAAATAAAACCTACCTGGTTAAATAAAGGTGAAATAAAAATAAAATAAAATAAATTTTGATTTAGATTTTGCCTGTTTGGACCCTAGAAACTTTGCTCTGAGAAATACATTCTCATGTCTTTGGACAATGATACGTTAATAAACTATGTTTCAGAAACCAGTGCACTGCTCAGATATTCATTAACGTTAGACTCAAGCACAGGGAAAGAGATGTTGATGATCTATAAAAACACATTGTGAGGTGATAGAGAATAGTGCAATACATATCAATGTTTCATGGTTGGATATGGAAGTTTTATTTTATTTAGATAGATAGATAGATAGATAGATAGATAGATAGATAGATAGATAGATAGATAGATAGATAGATAGATAGATAGATAGATAGATAGATAGATAGATAGATAGATAGATAGATAGATAGATAGATAGATAGATAGATAGATAGATAGATACGGTCTGTACACAGGGTTATACACAGGGTTAATTCACAAGGAACACACAGGGAATGTAGAATACAATGTAACGGTAGTGACACACAATACAAAAGTGACACGGTTTCTTATCTTTATAATACTAGAGCAGTGCTCGTGATGCAGCCGGTGATTAAGATCACAGTCGGTTAGTTGATTCGGTGACGCACAGATCGCTTAGCCTCGTGATAGCTCATGGTGTGCGATACAAGGTTGGGAAGCTCAGGCCTGGTCTCGTGATAGCTCATGGTGTGCGATACAAGGTTGGGAAGCTCAGGCCTGGTCTCGTGATAGCTCATGGTGTGCGATACAAGGTTGGGAAGCTCAGGCCTGGTCTCGTGATAGCTCATGGTGTGCGATACAAGGTTGGGAAGCTCAGGCCTGGTCTCGTGATAGCTCATGGTGTGCGATACAAGGTTGGGAAGCTCAGGCCTGGTCTCGTGATAGCTCATGGTGTGCGATACAAGGTTGGGAAGCTCAGGCCTGGTCTCGTGATAGCTCATGGTGTGCGATACACAAACAGACAGGCAGACAAACACTTGTGGGATAGAGTGTTTATATCCCCTTTAAAGCATGGTACTCATCCAACAGATCTACAGTGTTTATATTCCCTTTAAAGCATGGTACTCATCCAACAGATCTAGTGTTTATATTCCCTTTAAAGCATGGTACTCATCCAACAGATCTAGTGTTTATATCCCCTTTAAAGCATGGTACTCATCCAACAGATCTACAGTGTTTATATTCCCTTTAAAGCATGGTACTCATCCAACAGATCTAGTGTTTATATTCCCTTTAAAGCATGGTACTCATCCAACAGATCTAGTGTTTATATTCCCTTTAAAGCATGGTACTCATCCAACAGATCTAGTGTTTATATCCCCTTTAAAGCATGGTACTCATCCAACAGATCTACAGTGTTTATATTCCCTTTAAAGCATGGTACTCATCCAACAGATCTACAGTGTTTATATTCCCTTTAAAGCATGGTACTCATCCAACAGATCTAGTGTTTATATTCCCTTTAAAGCATGGTACTCATCCAACAGATCTACAGTGTTTATATTCCCTTTAAAGCATGGTACTCATCCAACAGACTAAAATGTTTGGAAGACCCAAATATTATATTATTAAAGAAAAAGCCATATCTCAGACTGGCCAATAAAAAGAAAAGATTAAGGGCAAAAGAACACAGACACTGAACAGAGGAAGATATGGCTTTTTCTTTTCTACTCTGCCTAGAAGGCCAGCATCCTGGAGTCGCCTCTTCACTGTTGACGTTGAGACTGGTGTTTTGCAGGTACTATTTAATGAAGCTGCCAGTTGAGGACTTGTGAGGCGTCTGTTTCTCAAACTAGACACTCTAATGTACTTGTCCTCTTGCTCAGTTGTGCACCGGGGCCTCCCACTCCTCTTTCTATTCTGGTTAGAGCCAGTTTGCTCTGTTCTGTGAAGGGAGTAGTACACAGCATTGTCCGAGATCTTCAGTTTATTGGCAATTTCTCACATGGAATACCTTTCATTTCTCAGAACAAGAATAGACTGACGAGTTTCAGAAGAAAGTTATTTGTTTCTGGCCATTTTGAGCCTGTAATCCAACCCACAAATGCTGATGCTCCAGATACTCAACTAGTCTAAAGAAGGACAGTTCTTTAATCAGCACAACCGTTTACAAAAGGGTTTTCTAATGATCAATTAGCCTTTTAAAATAAACTTGGATTAGCTAACACAACGTGCCATTGGAACGCAGGAGTGATGGTTGCTGATAATGGGCTTCTGTACGCCTATGTAGATATTCCATTTTAAAAAATCAGCCGTTTCCAGCTACAATAGTCATTTACAACATTAACAATGTCTACACTGTATTTCTGATCAATTTGATGTTATTTTAATGGACAAAAAATGTGTTTTTCTTTAAAAAAAAACCAGGACATTTCTAAGTGACCCCAAACTTTTGAACGGTAGTGTACATATAATTACAATCATTCAATGGTCCCAGAGTCATGAATCCTGTTCACACTGCTGTCCTGGCAGAATGGCTCCACAATGTGGCAGGAAGAGATCACTACAATGTTGCAGAGAGAGAGTTAGCCTAGATAGATGTGGCTGAGTCTGGCTTAGAGGACAAACAAGGACAGGCCTGAGAGGGGTTGGAGGAGGTGTGGTAGAGGTAGAGGTAGTAGAGGTAGTAGAGGTAGTAGAGGTAGTAGAGGGAGAGGTAGTAGAGGGAGAGGTACAGTAGAGGTAGTAGAGGTAGAGGTAGTAAAGGTAGTAGAGGTAGAGGTACAGTAGAGGTAGTAGAGGTAGAGGTAGTAGAGGTAGAGGTAGTAGAGGTAGTAGAGGGAGAGGTACAGTAGAGGTAGTAGAGGTAGAGGTACAGTAGAGGTAGTAGAGGTAGAGGTAGTAGAGGGAGAGGTAGTAGAGGTAGAGGTAGTAGAGGTAGAGGTAGTAGAGGTAGTAGAGGGAGAGGTACAGTAGAGGTAGTAGAGGTAGTAGAGGTAGAGGTACAGTAGAGGTAGTAGAGGTAGAGGTTGTAAAGGTAGTAGAGGTAGTAGAGGGAGTAGAGGTACAGTAGAGGTATTAGAGGTAGTAGAGGTAGTAGAGGTACAGTAGACGGAGTAGAGGTAGTAAAGGTAGAGGTAGAGGTACAGTAGAGGTAGTAGAGGTAGAGGTAGTAAAGGTAGTAGAGGTAGTAGAAGAAGAGGTACAGTAGAGGTAGTAGAGGTAGTAGAGGTAGTAGAGAGTAGAGGTACAGTAGAGGTATTAGAGGTAGTAGAGGTAGTAGAGGTACAGTAGACGGAGTAGAGGTAGTAAAGGTAGAGGTAGTAGAGAGAGTAGAGGTACAGTAGAGATAGTGGGAGTAGAGGTAGTAGAGGTAGTAGAGAGAGTAGAGGTACAGTAGAGATAGTGGGAGTAGAGGTAGTAGAGGTAGAGGTACAGTAGAGATAGTGGGAGTAGAGGTAGTAGAGAGAGTAGAGGTACAGTAGAGGTAGTGGGAGTAGAGGTAGTAGAGGTAGTAGAGGTAGAGGTACAGTAGAGATAGTGGGAGTAGAGGTAGTAGAGGTAGTAGAGGGAGAGGTACAGTAGAGGTAGTGGGAGTAGAGGTAGAGGGAGAGGTACAGTAGAGGTAGTAGAGGTAGTGGGAGTAGAGGTAGTAGAGGTAGTAGAGGTAGTGGGAGAGGTACAGTAGAGGTAGTAGAGGTAGTGGGAGTAGAGGTAGTAGAGGTAGTGGGAGAGGTACAGTAGAGGTAGTAGAGGTAGAGGTACAGTAGAGGTAGTAGAGGTAGAGGTAGTAAAGGTAGTAGAGAGTAGAGGTACAGTAGAGGTATTAGAGGTAGTAGAGGTAGTAGAGGTACAGTAGACGGAGTAGAGGTAGTAAAAGTAGAGGTAGTAGAGAGAGTAGAGGTACAGTAGAGATAGTGGGAGTAGAGGTAGTAGAGGTAGTAGAGAGAGTAGAGGTACAGTAGAGATAGTGGGAGTAGAGGTAGTAGAGGTAGTAGAGGGAGAGGTACAGTAGAGGTAGTGGGAGTAGAGGTAGAGGGAGAGGTACAGTAGAGGTAGTAGAGGTAGTGGGAGTAGAGGTAGTAGAGGTAGAGGTACAGAAAAGGTAGAAATCAGATCTGGAATCAGGACATGTATCTCTACTGGTGACTCCTCTACTGGTGAGAAATCAGATCTGGAATCAGGACATGTATCTCTACTGGTGACTCCTCTACTGGTGAGAAATCAGATCTGGAATCAGGGCAGCCCTCATTTCTCTCTCTAGTCTGGTGCATATGCTGCCATTTTGTTAACACTCTTTCCCACACAGGATTATGTTAGTAGCTACACAATATATACAAAAGTATGTGGACACCCCTTCAAAATTTGAGGATTCGGTTATTTCAGCCACACCCGTTGCTGACAGGTGTATAAAATTGAGCACACTGCCATGCAATCTCCATAGACAAACATTGGCAGTAGAATGGCCGTACTTAAGAGCTCAGTGACTTTCAACATGCCACCGTCATAGGATGCCACCTTTCCAACAAGTCAGTTCGTAAAATGTCTGCCCTGCTAGAGCTGCCCCGGTCAACTGTAAGTGCCGTTATTGTGAAATGGAAACGTCTAGGAGCAACAACGGCTCAGCCGTGAAGTGGTCGGCCACACAAGCTCACAGAACGGAACCGCCAAGTGCTGAAGCGCATAACGTCAGAACAACTGTTCGCCAGGAGCTTCATGAAATGGGTTTCCATGGCCGAGCAGCCGCACACAAGCCTAAGATCACCATGCGCAATGCCAAGCGTTGGCTGTAGTGGTGTAAAGCTCGCCGCCATTGGCCACTGGAGCAGTGGAAACCTGCCCGAATGCATAGTGCCAACTGTAAAGTTTGGTGGAGGAGGAACAATGGTTTGGGCTAGGCCTCTTAGTTCCAGAGAAGGGAAATCTTTACAGTACAGAATACAATGACATTCTAGATGATGCTGTGCTTCAACTTTGTGGCAACAGTTTAGGGAAGGCCCTTTCCTGTTTCAGCATGACAATGCATCCGTGCACAAAGCGACCTCACTAATTCTCTTGTGGCTGAGTCCCCACAGCAACATTCCAACATCTAGTGGAAAGCCTTCCCTGAAGAGTGGAGGCTGTTATAGCAGCAAAGGGGGGACCAACTCCATATTAATGCCCATGATTTTGGAATGAGATGTTGGACGAGCAGGTGTCCACATACACTACATGACCAGAAGTATGTGGGTTTGGGCATTTTAATGTTAGATAAAACACTAGTGCTGCATTCCCCTGAGTGACTGGTTTTGAGTGACTGGTTCCATCATAGTATAGCTCTGCTGGATTGCGCTCCATTATTGATGACAGGATCCAATTGCATGGGTCACCATACCCATTACCCCCAGCACACGGTCTCTTCCTACATGATGTATGTTGGTCCCATGCCAGGCGTCCCAGGCGTCCTTGGGGCAGTGTTGTAGGTAGTCTCCTCACACAGCCATTGTACTGAGTCAGTGTTGTGCATACCCAACTAACAATTCTAGGGAGAAGGAACGTTTTTGTAATGTTGTTATCAGTAATGTTCCCCTGACTTTCTGTTTGTTACGGGAACAATATATGTTAGCAATGACCTCCAGAGAAGCTATTCAGCATGTTTTGGCATTGGATTTAGAAGAACATTCCCTTATTGTCAAACAAAACTTTCATGGGACGTTGCAAGAACATTCATGTGTCCAGTTTTCTGACGGTCAATGTCCCACCAAACAGATACAGAACATGGAGGCCATGTTCCCAGAATATAAAATATACATTTTCTAGACACATTTCATTGGAAAGTTGCAAGAACATTCCTGTGTCCAAGAATGTTTAAAACATAGGACATTCTGTCATGGTCCCCTGGAGGTTTTTGTCTAGATCCTGGCTTGTTCCGGGGACGTCGCCTGATGGTCCCTAAGAAAGTTTCTCCCAAGTTTCATTACACATCACAACCTTGTTACTGTTACCGAGCCCATCAAGGCCCTGATTGGTGAACCACTATTCCATTCACAGCTCTTTGTCTGTTGAAAAGTTAGGGACACCCACATACAGTGCTTTCAACTTACATATTTAACACATGATTACATTGCATGTTTATTTATACAGCCATTATTATTCAACATGTCCTCATCTGCCTCAGCTTGTCCTCCATCTTCTCCTTATACACTCTCTTCCCCTCAGCGATCCGCAACTACAACTCCCTCTGGACGCATTTCAATTTGTCCCTGTCCCCCTCTTTGAATGCCCTCTTCTTCTCATTCAGCGACTTCTTATCCAGAGCGACTTACAGTAGTGAGTGCATACAACTTCATACAATTTTCATACTGGTCCCCCGTTGGAATCGAACCCGCTAGCACCATGCTCTACCACCTGAGCCACACAGGACTATGCAGTCCATAATGTCCTCCCCATGAGCCTCACAGAGCACATCCCAGTCTGTTGTCTCAAAGCAGTCCTGTAGGTCCTCATTCGCCTCCTGGGACCATCTCTTAATGGTCCTAGCGGTCGCTAGCGGAGGGCAGGATGTTAGGCTAACGGCTAACAGCTCAATGTCCGGGCTACAAAACTGTTCCTTAAACAGTAATATGGCTCGGATGACACCATCTGTTGTTAACTAATAAAGCCAGCCCCCCTCCCTTACTCTTACCAGAAGAAGCACTAACCCTGACGCTCTAATGGTCTGGAAATCAATCAGCCATGTCTCAGTCAGACACACTAGACTAGCTTCCCTGTAATCCCTCTGTCCACGGACTAGACCCTCGAGTTCATCTATCTTGTTATGTAGCGATCTCACGTTGCCCATAATGATAGACGGGATAGCCGGCTTGTACTTCCTCAGCTTTGCTTTACACTTCCATCACGCCGTCGCCTTTTCAACTTGTCCGGGATATCAAACTTTTCCCTGGGGTGCAGCAGCGCTGAGTGTGCTAAATCCAAGAGCTGGGCTCGGTTGTAAAAAATTGAGGACTCTTGTGTACATTCAGCGCTGCTAAACGTAAGAAAAAGTTCCTCAGTGATAAAAAGGACCATTAAAACCTTCGTAAAACAGTAGCACTCCATAATCCTGAACTATTATAGTTCAACTGTCGCAAAAAAACTAGCGAAAAACATACTAAAACAACAATTAACTCACAAACAATGGGAGCTGCTTAACAGGTGATATAATACAAATAAAAAACAGAACATAACATTGCTCTTAAGGAATTGCCACTTTGCTTCATTGATATGACATACTGTACAGTTTAAATGACTGTGGATCAGGGTGAGTTGCAGGTTGTATGTTGTTTCCCATCATCAAGTGAAAGATAAGATATGGCAGCCCTTTATAGCGTAACAAATGTATTAGATCTGCCAGAGATATCATGTCGAATCCTTTCTATATGTAGGAAACTGATGACTTCAGCTAACCATGTTTTAAAAACAGGTACAGTCTCCTTATTCCAAAGGCTTAAAATGTTTATTTTTGCAATAACCATGCCATATTGTAGTCTTCTGTTCCCAGTGTGTTAAAGTCGTTAGGTGCTGTGCCTAAAACGGCAGTGTCCGGGGCTGGTATGAGATTACAGCTATACACTTCTGAGAAACACTTGAAAATATCCTGCCTGAATGTGTTCAGTTTGGGGCATGACCAGAAGAGGTGACCATGGGACGAAACTCTTGTCCAGACCAAACCCCTTTATTACTGAATGTAGTTCCATTCCACTTGGTCAAATGCTTCTTGAGCGTCTAGTGCAAGAATTGCAACTTTAGAATCTTTGTCATGTTTTAATAGCATTGTGTTTACTTGGTTAGAGAGAATAGTATTGTATTCATATGAGTTTTATAATTTCATTCAACTTGGAAGATAAGGGTGCTTCCATGTAATCTCTCTCAAGCACCGGGAGTTGTTCCTCAATTTCTAAACTTCTCTTCCTGCATTTTTTCATAGTAGCCTCATTTAATATTATATGTCCACCATAACAGCCTAAAATTCATACATACAGTCGGATACATCGGCAGTATTATTCTGGGATATATAGTCCGTAATTAAATTGTCTGTTTGGTGGTGAAATTGTTCATCATTGAGTAGTGTTGGATTAAATTGCCAGCTGAATTGAGGCTTTGTACTGCCAAAATCCATTAGTAATAAAACAGGACTGTGATATTATTATATTCTGGTACTTGGTAGAGTTAGATGTCAATTTAGAGTTAAAAAGTAGTCAATTCTTGTGGATGATTTATGCACGTGAGAGGAAAGAATCATCCTTATCCGTAGGGTGTTGTAATCTCCAATATCAACAAGGTTCTTTGTTCAAATTAAATGATTCAAGACTGTAGTGGAATTCAGTGAAGTGGTAGGGCGAGTAGGAAGCCTATTCATATAAGGATCCAAAATGCAGTTAAAATCTCAGCCTGTAATTAAATGTGTGGTTGATAAATCTGGTAGGAGATTGAAGATATTCCTAAAGAATCCTGGGTCATCGAAATTCGGTGCATAAAGATTAAAATGTTACCTGTGATAGAATATGGCCTATTACTATGGTAAAGCGGCCATTGGGTGGTTATGGTTGAAATATGTTTGAATGGGACAGTTTTTAGAAATAATATGGCTACACCTCTAGCCTTGAATGAGAAGGTTGATAAATATGTGATACCCAACTACATTTTAATCTCCATTGCTCAGTATGCGAGTTCATTGTAGAAACATAATATCTCCAGATAAAGATTTCAAATGACGTATTGCGCCAACAGTGGGTTAAGTGCCTTGTTCAGGGGCAGAACAACAGATTTTTACCTTGTCAGGTCAGGGATTCGATCCAGCAACCTTTCAGTTACTGGCCCAACGCCCTAACCACTAGGCTACCTGCCACCCCAAATACCTGATCACATAAAAAATCTGAGGTAGATGTTACCGAAATTCTGTGTTTTTGTGTAAATTGTTAAAAGTAGTCCTTGTATGGTTTGTTAAACTGAAATCAAATGTTTTTTGTTTGGCTTACACTTTCAGTGAGTCTCAATTTTATTGCAGCTAGATTCAGTATTTGTAATCATTATTCACAGTTAGTTCATCCTGTTTTTTTTCCAAGCAGTGGAAGTTTCATTTGTCAATCTCCATTTGTGTTCTTCCCCAAATGCTATCTGATTAACTGATACTAAAATACTGCTATGCATTGCAGAGACACTGAATAAAACTGATGTTATATATATATATATAAATGTATTTTTATTTATTTTGTTTTTCTTCAGAAATCCCTGAAAATGCTAGCTGATAAATTAAGCCTAATTTGGGATGCGTCCAAAATGGCACCCTCTTCTATAGAACTCTGGTCAAATGTAGTGCACTATATAGGGAACATGGTGCCATTTTGGATGCATCCATAGTACATGCATTGCCAAGACAGAATAATAGTAATCTAACACCAAAATGTTCTCCCTTTCTCTTCCAGAAATCCTCCAAGGCATCAGAGGATGCCAGTGATGATCTGAAGAGAGACAGAACAGAGAGAAAGAGTGTCAGTTTCCTTGACTCTGTCAGTGTGATCTCAGCGGGCAGAGGAGAAAGCAGTACTACCTGCACCATGGAGGTGGAGGCCCACCCTGAGACCTGCTACACCAGCCAAGGGCTCAACAGCCTGGGCAAAAAACACCAGACCCAGCCCCTGGACACGGAGGTGGCCCAGGAGATAGCCTACTTGGATGAGGTGTTGGAGGCTAACTGCTGCGACCCAGGGGTTGATACCATGCCATCTAACGGGACTGCAAAACCTGAGAGACATCCCAGGGAGGTCAGTATTGACAGAACCGGGCCGTCTGTCCACGTCTCCAACACAGACACACAATCCCCACAGACCAACCATGAGGTCATAGTAGAGGGCAGGAAGCAGACCACCTTCATAGACCACCAGGAAGTCAATAACACCAGTAACTACAGGCCCGACGGCCAATCTGGACCAATGGGAGAGCATGAGAACTGCAGGGAGCAGGGAGGAGAGACAACATCCCCCACTGTGATGACCATCAAGAAGGAGGCGCGTTTCGAGCTGCGGGCGTTCCAGGAGGAAAAGAAGCCTTCCAAGCTGTTCGACCCGTGTGAAAAGGAGGTGCGCGTTAAGAAGGTGCGTCCGTCGGAGGAGGTGGCAGAGTTGGAGAGGGAGCGGCTGGAGCTGATCCGAGGCCAGGCCGTGAAGAAGAACCCAGGCATGGGCACAAAATGGTGGAACCCTCCTCAGGAGAAAAGCCTGGAGGAAGAGCTAGAGCCGGACAAACTTGAGTCACACAGGAAGTACGAGGAGAGGAAGCAGCAGCGGAGGTCAGAGTTCACCTGGGGGTCATCCCAGACGTACGCCCAGTACTCCATGACCTTTGACCCCAGCATTGACCCGGAGTCCAACCGCGACCCGGCAGAGGTTCCCCAGAGCACCAAAGAGGACATTGTGGTGGAGCAGATCGACTTCTCCGCCGCCAGGAAGCAGTTTCTCCAGATAGAACATGCCAGGCAGCAGCCAGCCGAGAGGTCAGAGGTCACATCCCCCAAAAGAGGCGTAGCACCTCAACTCTACTCGGCCAAGCCCTTCTCCAGAGCGCCAGACAGCGTCACCCACGTGGATCGATCCTCCGGCTCCATCACAGTGGGCTACAGTAGTTACCTGGACTCGCCATTAGAGACCAGCGACGTCACCACCACCACAACTACGGTCAGGACAGACAGGATCTACTGCAGCCAGGGAGAGGCCCAGTCCCCCACTACTACTTTGGGACAGGAAGAGCCCAGGAACAGTGGCCCCAAGGAGGCCTGGATGGATGACAGAGAAGGCGATGGAGACTTCACCTGCGCCCGGGCCGTCATGGCCATCCTGAAAGACGAGGGAGACTCTGAGCTGTGTTCCTCCTCCCTGTCCCTGCAGCATCGTTCCTCCTCCCACTCCTTCCACTCCCCCAGCGCCTCCCTGTACTCCTGCCACCCAGAGGAGTGTGACTCCGGGCTGGACGAGCTCTCCCTGCGCTCCCAGGATACTACAGTCCTGGAGACCCTGTCCAATGACTTCAGCATGGACAACGTCTCCGACAGCGATGCGTCCAATGAGACCATGTCGGCCTACCTGGGGGAGACGTCTCTGGGGGAGTACTCCTTCCCCTCCACCCCCCAGGCCATCACGCCGGTCAATGGCAAGATGAAGAGAGGCACCCCTGGGGAGCAGGGCCTGGGTCGGGGTCAGTCGGAGGAGGAGGAGCTGGAGTACCATGCAGGGATCCTGGTGCAGAGTGCCATCCAGCACGCCCTTATGAACCAGTCTCGGCAGGGTGAAGAGTGGCAGGGGGCCCCCCGCGCCGCCCCACAGTCCTCCCCCTGCCCCCTCCCAGAGAGGCACCTAGACTTAGACATCCTGCCGCCATCTTCTGGGATGCTCTCATCTCCACCCCCAGAGCAGCAGTCACCCACACTCCTAGACCACCCTCCACCACTCCTAGACCTCTACCCTCCAGCACTCCAAGACCTCCACCCTCCAGCACTCCTAGACCTCTACCCTCCAGCACTCCAAGACCTCCAACCTCCAGCAGTCCTAGACCTCCAACCTCCAGCAGTCCTAGACCTCAACTCACCTCCATCTGCACAGCTCCGCTCACCCCCAAGCCCACCGCAGCAGTGGCCAACTCTCCATCAATCCCTCCAGTCACCCCCACCCCAGTACCAGTCAACTCCATCACAAACCACCCAGCAGCAGTCACCACCAGCCCAGTTCCAGTCAAGTCCAACCCAACATCAGTCTCCTCCCCCTCAGCAGCAGTCCCCCCCATCCCAGATGGAGAGACCTACCTATGTCCAGGTAGAGAAACCTACCTACACCCCCCCTCCCCAGAGGTCCTCTTCCGGAGGTCCTAAAATCCTGGTCCAGTCCGCCCTCAGTCGCTCCCTGGCCCTAAACCCAGACCCTGTCCCAGTTCGCACCCCTGTCCACATCCCTCCTCACCCCGTAGAGACCTACCAGCCTCCAGAGCTGTCCCCGACCCCCAGCGAGAAGGACCAGTTCAGTTACTTCTCTAAGTACTCTGAGGCAGCTGAGCTCCGCAGCACCGCAGCAGCCACCAAAACCCAGGAGACGGAGCAGAGCACTGGGCCGTTCAAGCTACGCTCCCGGAAGCAGAGGACTCTGTCCATGATTGAGGAGGAGATCCGTGCAGCGCAGGAGAGAGAGGAGGATCTGAAGAAGCAGAGGCAGAGCCTGGGAGTGGTCCGATCCGGACCAGGCCCCAGAACTAACCAGACAGGGAGGCCCAAGACGATGACTATCAACTCCGGGGACAAGCAGAAGACCAACAGCCTACCTGCCAAACTAAACCTCTCAGGCAGCCTGCCGCCCACAAAACTCACTCTCACCAGCAAGACGGCACCAGGTGAGCTAACTGTGACAATAACTCTTGCTACGGTTAGGACCCTATGGTGTCCTGGTCAAAAGTAGAGCACCATGCATGAAATAGGGTGCCATTTCAGACGCAAGCCCTGTTTAAAAAACACTTTTCCTTGTTCATCAGTAATTATGTGGTGGTAGAGTGGTGGCCTGAGGGAACACAGTTAATGTGTGGTGGTAGAGAGGTGGCCTGAGGGAACACAGTTAATGTGTGGTGGTAGAGAGGTGGCCTGAGGGAACACAGTTAATGTGTGGTGGTAGAGAGGTGGCCTGAGGGAACACAGTTAATGTGTGGTGGTAGAGAGGTGGCCTGAGGGAACACAGTTAATGTGTGGTGGTAGAGAGGTGGCCTGAGGGAACACAGTTAATGTGTGGTGGTAGAGAGGTGGCCTGAGGGAACACAGTTAATGTGTGGTGGTACAAAGGAGGCCTGAGGGAACACAGTTAATGTGTGGTGGTAGAGAGGTGGCCTGAGGGAACACAGTTAATGTGTGGTGGTAGAGAGGTGGCCTGAGGGAACACAGTTAATGTGTGGTGGTAGAGAGGTGGCCTGAGGGAACACAGTTAATGTGTGGTGGTAGAAAGGTGGCCTGAGGGAACACAGTTAATGTGTGGTGGTAGAGAGGTGGCTTAGTGGTGATCATAACAATATCATAGGACTTTAACTATAGTGGTGAACATTAACATTAATTATAGTCTTTCAACTCCTGTGTTTAATCTTGTCCTAGCTACCTGTGTTTAATCTTGTCCTAGCTACCTGTGTTTAATCTTGTCCTAGCTACCTGTGTTTAATCTTGTCCTAGCTACCTGTGTTTAATCTTGTCCTAGCTACCTGTGTTTCTGTGCTGTTCCATTTTTAAATCATTTTAGACTGCTAATGGTAAAATCCAAACAGGAATGCTTTGAAATGATAGGCTCCCTCATTCTGCCTCTGACGTTCATTACCTCCTGACTGGCGGGTTAAACACAGTCCTGCATTAGAAGGGGAGGGCTTATTTAGTTCTCTGCACAGTTCACACGCCGAAATCAAGTCGTGTCGATCTGAATAGAAACGGTTGGCAACTTTAAGAGCTTGTCTTTACTTACCGATTGGTTTCATACAACCGCTCTCAACACTGCAGTCGACTTCATTGTTGGTTTTGGGTCCAATTCTGGTATAACCGGGACCTCTCACAGAAGTCCTCCACCTGCGAATCCGAGACCATGATTGTGCTTCCGTTGTGGGTGTGGTAGCACAGCACACTTTATTTACATGTAGTTAACATATATTAACATACATGACCATTTCTACCGACAGTGCGAGCTGCATGAAACAGAGGATGCCGAACTATTGTCTAAAGTCCCATGAGTCGCACTGAATGGTTTCAGACTTCACTCTCTGCACAGCACAGAGAACGTTACGTATTTGTTTGTTTACTGCGGAAAGAGAGCGCTGTTTTAACTAGGGCTAAGCTTGCCTATCCCACATCCTCCTAGAAATAAAATGCACTGGTGGTTTTCTTGGTGAATCGCTTCCCTCATGTTGTAGCTGCATTCAGTAGATCCGAGGGGCACCAATGTTTCGTGGGACCTTCCTTAATTACATTTTTTGTTTTTTACAATTCGCAATCTACTATAAATCCGCAATGCTTTATGATAGAAACTTGCGGTAATATGCCACAGTAAGATGTGACTCTGATGAACATGGGGATATCTTTGGTTTGTCTGTATGACATTCTAGGACTTTCTAAAGTCAAGGAGTCAAAGAAATTTGACTTTTCTTGGGAAGCAGTCTCATACAATGTGTGGCTCTGTCACTATCAATTGATCTATTCAATTCCTGTAAAAGAGAATGTGTATAATTCAATTGAGGGTTCATATAAATTATTATAATATAACATATTTGTTAGTGGAATAACATTTCGGGAAATCTGGCCTAGACTTTATTTTCCTTATCTATTATTATTATAATAATTATTATCATCATCATCATTAAATAGCCTACCTAAAATATTAGTCTTGTTAAACTATGTAGAATTGCAGGAAATTAGCTTCAAAACAACTACACGTTCCTAGGTCCGTCAAATTCAACAAAATCAAACTAGAATTGTATTTAATATAGGCTATCTGAATAAACAATTACATTTTTAATTTGCATATATTTCTGTTAATTCCCACGAAAGTTTCCACCTCTGAATATTCCCCAAAATGTGCAACCCTAGTGGTGGCCTGAGGAAACACAATGTGTGGCAGTAGAGAGATGGCATAACCCTATTATATTGACATATACAGTATATAACCTATTATACAGTATATAACCTATTATATTGTTATATACAGTATATAACCTATTATATTGTCATATACAGTACATAACCTATTATATTGACATATACAGTATATAACCTATTATATTGACATATACAGTATATAACCTATTATATTGACATATACAGTATATAACCTATTATATTGACATATACAGTATATAACCTATTATATTGACATATACAGTATATAACCTATTATATTGACATATACAGTATATAACCTATTATATTGACATATACAGTATATAACCTATTATATTGTCATATACAGTGAATGACATATACAGTATATAACCTATTATATTGACATATACAGTATATAACCTATTATATTGTCATATACAGTATATAACCTATTATATTGTCATATACAGTATATAACCTATTATATTGACATATACAGTATATAACCTATTATATTGACATATACAGTATATAACCTATTATATTGACATATACAGTATATAACCTATTATATTGACATATACAGTATATAACCTATTATATTGACATATACAGTATATAACCTATTATATTGACATATACAGTATATAACCTATTATATTGACATATACAGTATATAACCTATTATATTGTCATATACAGTATATAACCTATTATATTGACATATACAGTATATAACCTATTATATTGTCATATACAGTATATAACCTATTATATTGTCATATACAGTATATAACCTATTATATTGACATATACAGTATATAACCTATTATATTGACATATACAGTATATAACCTATTATATTGACATATACAGTATATAACCTATTATATTGACATATACAGTATATAACCTATTATATTGACATATACAGTATATAACCTATTATATTGACATATACAGTATATAACCTATTATATTGACATATACAGTATATAACCTATTATATTGACATATACAGTATATAACCTATTATATTGACATATACAGTATATAACCTATTATATTGACATATACAGTATATAACCTATTATATTGACATATACAGTATATAACCTATTATATTGACATATACAGTATATAACCTATTATATTGTCATATACAGTATATAACCTATTATATTGACATATACAGTATATAACCTATTATATTGACATATACAGTATATAACCTATTATATTGACATATACAGTATATAACCTATTATATTGACATATACAGTATATAACCTATTATATTGTCATATACAGTATATAACCTATTATATTGACATATACAGTATATAACCTATTATATTGACATATACAGTATATAACCTATTATATTGACATATACAGTATATAACCTATTATATTGACATATACAGTATATAACCTATTATATTGACATATACAGTATATAACCTATTATATTGACATATACAGTATATAACCTATTATATTGACATATACAGTATATAACCTATTATATTGACATATACAGTATATAACCTATTATATTGACATATACAGTATATAACCTATTATATTGACATATACAGTATATAACCTATTATATTGACATATACAGTATATAACCTATTATATTGACATATACAGTATATAACCTATTATATTGACATATACAGTATATAACCTATTATATTGACATAT
>CM042390.1:42118695-42251195 GCA_023634145.1 Thymallus thymallus | reverse complement strand
CCTAGAAAGGGTCCCTGTGCTGTGGAAAACATCCTGCCTCGTCCCAGTGCCCAAGAAGGCACACCCCACTGTCCTGAATGACTTCAGACCTGTAGCGCTAACATCCCACATCATGAAGACCCTGGAAAGGTTAGTCCTCGCTCACCTCAGACCCCTGGTGTGTTCATCAATGGACCCCCTGCAGTTTGCATACCAGCGCAACATCGGGGTGGATGATGCAATCATCTACCTTCTGCAGAGGGCCTACTCTCACCTGGACAACGCAGGTTGCACTGTGAGGGTCATGTTTTTTGACTTCTCCAGTGCCTTCAATACCATTCAGCCCCTGCTACTGGGTGAGAAGATGAGGAGGATGAAAGTGGAAGCACCCTTAGTCTCCTGGGTCACGGACTACCTGACCGGTAGGCCACAATTTGTGCGACTACAGAGCTGTGTGTCAGAACGGGCAGTTAGCAACACAGGGGCCCCCCAGGGTACGGTCCTGTCCCCCTTCCTGTTCACCCTCTACACCTCAGACTTCAGATATAACTCTGAAACATGCCACCTACAGAAGTTCTCGGATGACTCTGCTATTGTAGGGTGCATCAGGGGTGGGCAGGAGGAGGAGTACAGGAGCACAATCAGTGACTTTGTGTTGTGGTGTGAGCAGAACCACCTTCAGCTCAACATCAGCAAAACTAAGGAGATGGTGGTGGACTTCAGGAGAACCAAGGCACAACTGACTGCAGTCCCTATAAAGGGGATGGATGTGGAAATGGTTGAGTCATACAAGTTCTTGGGTGTCCATATGGACAACAGACTGGAATGGGCTGGTAACACCGGGGCCCTGTACCAAAAGGGCCAGAGCCGACTCTACTTTCTGAGGAGGCTCAGGTCCTTCAACGTGTGCAGTAAACTACTGCATACCTTCTACCAGTCTGTGGTGGCCAGTGCCATCTTTTTTGCAGTGGTGTGCTGGGGAGCAAACATCAAAGCCGGTGATGCTTCTCGGCTAAATAAGCTGATCAGGAAGGCTAGCTCTGTCCTGGGGATGAGCCTTGACACTCTAGAGGAGGTGGCGGAGAGACGGATCCTGGCCAAACTGCTGGCCATCATGGACAACGTCACCCACCCTCTGCACGCTATGGTTATGACGCAGAGGAGCTCTTTCAGTCACAGACTGATCCCACCACGGTGTGCCAGAGAGCGCTACAGGAGGTCCTTCCTGCCGGCGGCTATGAGACTATATAATGCCTCACCGGGGTGCCGTGCCGTCGGCAACATAGATCTGGAACTGTTGGGGTGCTAGGACCTAGTTTAACAATTATGCATCCATCCGTGAGTAACTCTGTTCCGTCAGCACTCATCCACTCAGGACCTACTTATTCATACAGGTCTGTATATACATACCCATGTACAGTTGTTATATTATATCACATGCAATATTGTAAGTAATTATTGGACCTAGGCATTCACTCAGGAATGCATATTAGTATCCTGCCAGTTGCACCTTTTCTCATTGCTTTTAGTATATCAAATGTGCAATAAGTGCAGTTGTCTGTAATTAAACCCTGCGCACTAAGGACTGTATTTTAAGGGAATTACTATTATTACCCCAATGATATCATACACACATTTAGCTATTAAAGTATCTCTTCCTGTCATTTACCTGTACAGTTTGTGTAAACATGCAAGTATTCACTTATCTGTAAATATAACTGTATACCTAACTGTACAGCTAATTTAACCATGCAAAATTTTCACTTACCTGTTCATTTACCCAGTCTGTCTATTAAGTAAACTATTATTACCCTCGCTCATATCATACGCATTAGCTACTGAAGTATTTCTCTGCCATCAACCTGTATAGTATAGTTAACCATCCAACATCCACCAATGTATAGTGTACATATTCAGCCAACCACTCATACTATGCAATGTCCTTTTATAGCTTTTTTTTGCACTCCAGATATCCTGTATTTCTATACTTTTTCATACTGCCGCTCTATGTATCATGTACCGTGTATCTGTCTTTTGTGTACTTTCGTTGTGGCATTTTGCACCTGCCCTGTGTTTTTGTTGTAGCTGCTTGATAATGAAATTTCCCCCCCGGGGGATCAATAAAGTATCTATCTATCTATCTATCTATCTATCTATCTATCTATCTATCTATCTATCTATCTATCTATCTATCTATCTATCTATCTATCTATCTATCTATCTATCTATCTATCTATCTATCTATCTATCTATCTATCTATCTATCTATCTATCTATCTATCTATCTATCAGTGTGTTCCAAGTGGAACCGTATTCAGTAGCGGTGCAGTGTGTTCCAAGTGGCACCGTATTCAGTAGCGGTGCAGTGTGTTCCAAGTGGAACCGTATTCAGTAGCGGTGCAGTGTGTTCCAAGTGGAACCGTATTCAGTAGCGGTGCAGTGTGTTCCAAGTGGAACCGTATTCAGTAGCGGTGCAGTGTGTTCCAAGTGGAACCGTATTCAGTAGCGGTGCAGTGTGTTCCAAGTGGAACCGTATTCAGTAGCGGTGCAGTGTGTTCCAAGTGGTACCGTATTCAGTAGCGGTGCAGTGTGTTCCAAGTGGCACCGTATTCAGTAGAGGTGCAGTGTGTTCCAAGTGGAACCGTATTCAGTAGCGGTGCAGTGTGTTCCAAGTGGAACCGTATTCAGTAGCGGTGCAGTGTGTTCCAAGTGGAACCGTATTCAGTAGCGGTGCAGTGTGTTCCAAGTGGAACCGTATTCAGTAGCGGTGCAGTGTGTTCCAAGTGGAACCGTATTCAGTAGCGGTGCAGTGTGTTCCAAGTGGCACCGTATTCAGTAGCGGTGCAGTGTGTTCCAAGTGGAACCGTATTCAGTAGCGGTGCAGTGTGTTCCAAGTGGAACCGTATTCAGTAGCGGTGCAGTGTGTTCCAAGTGGAACCGTATTCAGTAGCGGTGCAGTGTGTTCCAAGTGGAACCGTATTCAGTAGCGGTGCAGTGTGTTCCAAGTGGAACCGTATTCAGTAGCGGTGCAGTGTGTTCCAAGTGGTACCGTATTCAGTAGCGGTGCAGTGTGTTCCAAGTGGCACCGTATTCAGTAGAGGTGCAGTGTGTTCCAAGTGGAACCGTATTCAGTAGCGGTGCAGTGTGTTCCAAGTGGAACCGTATTCAGTAGCGGTGCAGTGTGTTCCAAGTGGAACCGTATTCAGTAGCGGTGCAGTGTGTTCCAAGTGGAACCGTATTCAGTAGCGGTGCAGTGTGTTCCAAGTGGAACCGTATTCAGTAGCGGTGCAGTGTGTTCCAAGTGGAACCGTATTCAGTAGCGGTGCAGTGTGTTCCAAGTGGCACCGTATTCAGTAGCGGTGCAGTGTGTTCCAAGTGGAACCGTATTCAGTAGCGGTGCAGTGTGTTCCAAGTGGAACCGTATTCAGTAGCGGTGCAGTGTGTTCCAAGTGGAACCGTATTCAGTAGCGGTGCAGTGTGTTCCAAGTGGAACCGTATTCAGTAGCGGTGCAGTGTGTTCCAAGTGGAACCGTATTCAGTAGCGGTGCAGTGTGTTCCAAGTGGAACCGTATTCAGTAGCGGTGCAGTGTGTTCCAAGTGGAACCGTATTCAGTAGCGGTGCAGTGTGTTCCAAGTGGCACCGTATTCAGTAGCGGTGCAGTGTGTTCCAAGTGGAACCGTATTCAGTAGCGGTGCAGTGTGTTCCAAGTGGCACCGTATTCAGTAGCGGTGCAGTGTGTTCCAAGTGGAACCGTATTCAGTAGCGGTGCAGTGTGTTCCAAGTGGAACCGTATTCAGTAGCGGTGCAGTGTGTTCCAAGTGGAACCGTATTCAGTAGCGGTGCGTGGGTAAAATCACTAGGGAAAACATAAAGCCATATTCCAACCTATGTGTTGTGATAATAGCGTTGTTTGCTCTATAACCTGTTAGTTCATATGCCTCGACACCGTGATATATAGACATAAAGGCCCAGACAATAAGAAGACCTTTGTTTCATCACTAAACTGGAGAAGTCCACTAAGCATATTGCATGTTACAAACAGTTACATGACCTGCAGCATGGTCAAGCAAGTTAATGTTTCCAACATTTTGGGACCACTAAACAACTATTGATTTAGAATCACAGAGAGTTACCGCAAGTCACAGAGAAAACAGGAGCTGCTCCACTATTCCAGAACCATTTTAACATCATCTAATCGTCTAATACAGTTACAACTAAAAGATACCAAAAACTATTTAGACCAAGCTAAATATGATGGCACTGATTTCTGTGTGTGTGTGTCTGTGTGTGTGTGTGTGTGTGTTCAAGTAGAAAAAACATGTTGACTCCCCCTACTTGTAGAGAAATTCCATCCTCCTCCTTCATGTTGCCTAAACAGTCACTCTGTCATACAGTACACACTTTTAGTTTTTGTTGTCCTAGGTTACCTGGCTAAAATGTTTGCTTGCTAGCCTAACTTTCTTTCATGGGCAACGTTAGCTAGTTAACATTAGCCTTCTACAGCTAGCTACATGTTGAACTTCCATCCTCTCAGGCCAGAGGCACAATGTATGAATTCATGGTTGGATCAGAATCGCTGTTATAATCATTGGCCAGTACAGAGAATTACGTAACACGACAAGTCCAAATCCTTATCTCCATCCATGGCTAATTTAGGAAATCGCAAGCTAGCCACCGAAAAACAACGACACAACGAGATGCAACAATTCAAGTTTTTCTTGTCAATGACGTTTGGCTTGATGTGATGTAATTGGTGTGAAGGTAAATCCAAACTGACTTCCCTTTACACTTTTTTTTGGTGTTCCAAGACCATTCACAGTTGAGCTCACTCAATTTGGCTATTATTTTATAATTTTTTATCAAGGGAGTCCAAATGCTCGCTGGCATCCCTTGCATTCAAAGCTACGGGCGGCCACAATATCATACTCTATTTGACCAGAGCATCAGATAGATGGCCTACACATACTGAAACGGAGGGTTTCGCTAGCTCAGATGCTTTCTTCGGTGAGATACATTCAGCCTCTTGTGAATTGAAGGACATGTATGAAACACAGAGAAACGAAATATACATTTTGTATTTTTTTTGTTGGTACATTTTTGGGGGAAGCTTGGCTTCCCTTGGCATCCATGAACACACACCACTGACACTATTTTTGTTGTGCACTACATAGGGAATAGGGTACCAGTGTGTGTGCT
Organism: Thymallus thymallus; assembly: GCA_023634145.1. NCBI lineage: Eukaryota > Metazoa > Chordata > Actinopteri > Salmoniformes > Salmonidae > Thymallus > Thymallus thymallus. Next base: position 42,246,019 of record CM042390.1, on the reverse strand, counting down.
TGCTCACTCATTCGGACCTGCACTCAGACATGTTGCTCTAACGCAATGGCTCCTTCCTGGTACCTCTGACCCCTGACCTTGTACCTCTGACTCATTGCAATGCCAAGACAGCAGAGTCCCCCTGGCTGCCTCCCTCCCTCCTGTAGGAGTGCCTATAGTAACCCTGCCAGCCTGCTAGGTAGCCTAGAGGTTAAGAATGTTAGGCCGGTAACTGTAAGGTCGCTGGTTTGAATTCCTGAGCTGGCAAGGTGGAATGTTCAGTTAACCCCAAAAACAACAACTGCTTCCCGGAGCTGTGGATGTGGATTAAGGCAGCCCTCTGCACCTCTCTGGTTCAGACCTGAAGGTCCTCTACAGTGTTATTAGACCTGAAGGTCCTCTACAGTGTTATTAGACCTGAAGGTCCTCTACAGTGTTATTAGACCTGAAGGTCCTCTACAGTGTTATTAGACCTGAAGGTCCTCTACAGTGTTATTAGACCTGAAGGTCCTCTACAGTGTTATTAGACCTGAAGGTCCTCTACAGTGTTATTAGACCTGAAGGTCCTCTACAGTGTTATTAGACCTGAAGGTCCTCTACAGTGTTATTAGACCTGAAGGTCCTCTACAGTGTTATTAGACCTGAAGGTCCTCTATAGTGTTATTAGACCTGAAGGTCCTCTACAGTGTTATTAGACCTGAAGGTCCTCTACAGTGTTATTAGACCTGAAGGTCCTCTACAGTGTTATTAGACCTGAAGGTCCTCTACAGTGTTATTAGACCTGAAGGTCCTCTACAGTGTTATTAGACCTGAAGGTCATGTTCGTACTCCATATTGACTGACTTGTTGTTCTGTTGTCTGGGTTACTAGGTGCTGGAGGCCACGCGCGTCACACGCAGGAAAAGCAACATGGCGCTGAGGTGGGAGGCGGGGCTTTACGCTAATGAGGACGGAGAGGAAGAAGAAGAGGAGGAGGAGGAGGAAGAGGAGGAGGAGGAGTAGACTGCCCTCCCTTGTGTTCTGTGACTATCAGGAATGGAGGGAAGGATGGATGGGGGATAGAGGGATGGAGAGAGGTGGAGACAGCAAGACAGCCCCAAGTATTTATTTTACTATGTATTCTGATCACATGACCTGTCACATGACCTTCTGGATAGACCAACCAGGAAGTAACATCCAGCCCCACACTGGAATACAGAGAGACCCATGGGATACGGCTGGTTGAGTATTGGTTCAACACAGAAACATACACTCTCAGAAAGAAAAGATGCTATCTAGAACATCAAATGGTTCTTCAACTCTCCCTGTGGGAGAACCCTTTGAAGAACCCTTTTGGTTCCAGGTAGAACCTTTTTCAGTTCCATGTAGAATCCTTTTCACAGAGGGTTCTACATGAAACCCAAAAGAGTTCTACATGGAACCCAAAAGGGTTCTTCCAAGGGTTGTTCCACAGGGACAGCCAATGAACACATTTGGAACCCTTTTTTGTAGTGTAAGCCTGTCAAGGGATCCTATTATATTATCTTAGTGGTGTGAGGGAGGATGTCAGACTCAATGGAATCACTGGAAACCAGACTTTGCCCCAAATGGCACCCTTTTCCTATAGTGCAATATGGGCCCTGTTCAATGTAGTGCACTATATAGGGAACAGTGTGCCATTTGGGACGACGCCCCAGGGTTGGTTTTTCTCCAGATTATGATGTTACTGATATATGTAACCTTCTATATTACCAGTATTTCTATTTAAATATATATTATCACTCTATATTACTCTGCTTTAAATTAGTTCATATTTATGAAGTAATAAAGGAAGTCCTCTTCCATTCCTGACATTTGATGATGAAAACACACAGATACAGAGATGAGTAATCTGAAGAGCAGAGATGAGTAATCTGAAGAGCAGAGATGAGTAATCTGTAGAGCAGAGATGAGTAATCTGTAGAGCAGAGATGAGTAATCTGAAGAGCAGAGATTAGTAATCTGAAGAGCAGAGATGAGTAATCTGTAGAGCAGAGATGAGTAATCTGTAGAGCAGAGATGAGTAATCTGAAGAGCAGAGATGAGTAATCTGAAGAGCAGAGATGAGTAATCTGAAGAGCAGAGATTAGTAATCTGAAGAGCAGAGATTAGTAATCTGAAGAGCAGATATGAGTAATCTAAAGAACAGATATGAGTTCATTTACCCAAAATGAGCTCATCTAAACTGAAGAGCATGTTTAGATTGAAAGCACTCGGAGGAAAGGAAGGAGAGACGTGGAGAAAACTATCTGCAGGTCATTTTTCAATAATTAATAATCACTTAATTGATTAGTTTGATCAATATAGGAAGAGTTCAGGTGTATATAGATGGATGTGATTAGCAGGTAGTTGATGAGTGAATGGCCTAATAATCAATTAGTGAGATGAATGCATTGAACATGAACATGCTTGTAGTCATAGATGTGCCTATTGACAATTATTGTTGTAATTTCAAACAAACTATGCGATGTGTCCCAAATGGCACCCTATTCTGTACATAGAGCCTATGGGACCTGGTCAAAAGTAGTGCAATATATAGGCTGGGTTGGGTAGGTTACTTTCGAAATGTAATCCGTCACAGTTACAAATTACCTGTATTGGATTACCCAAACTCAGTAACGTAATCTGATTACATTCCGTTACTTTTAGATGACTTTCCCCTTAAGAGACATTAGAAGAAGACTAACATGTATGTTACTGATTGAACAACATCTATTGCAGGATAAATCAATGTTAAAGTTTACATAGCTGGTCATATATGGATGTTACATGTTACTTTATGAGTTGGTTATGGAGGTTTCTTCTAACCCATCACTCTCTACTACAGATAATAATACCATTAAATTATATCTTTACATTAAAAACCAAAGTCTATCAGAATTCCAGTCATTCCAATAAATGTTATACCCATTGATCTTCAAGAATAGGACTTGGAAATATGGAAGTATAGATTAGCCAAATTGATTTACCCAAAACTAAGGACTTATTATCCAGCCCTACTCTGGTGTTTATGATGTTGTTGTCATGGAGACTGATTGGACTGAAAAAGAAATGCTTCGCTCATGGAATGGAATGCTTTGAGCACTACTATATTAAATATTTTTTGATTCTTCAAAGTAGCCACCCTTTGCCTTGATGACAGCTTTGCACACTCATGGCATTCTCTCAACTAGCTTCACCTGGAATGCTTTTCCATCAGTCTTGAAGGACTTTGTACTTACTGTATGTTTGGGGCGAAAGTGTAACCTGTGTCACACTGTGGATTTGTTGACATTCAGACAGTATTCTGTCTGAGAGGACAGCAGGAGAGAATGAGCGAGAGGAGGGAGAGAGGAGAGGAGAGGGAGAGAGGGAGAGAGGACAGAGGAGAGAGGGAGAGAAGGGGAGAGAGAGCTTTAAGAGATTATTCTGAACTTCCAAAAATTGTCCAGGAAGTTGAACATAACGATGTTTATCAGTGATTGGCTGATGGGCAGAGGGCAGGTATTACTTAAAGACTGTGTTGGTAGTTTGTATGAACAGAAACACAAGGAGGTTTTTGTATTTGAAAAACGTTTTAGTCTGGTTTCTTTTTTTGAGAGTTTATTTGTGCTAAAGGAAAATAGTTTTCCAGAGGCCTGTGTTTCAATACAGAGGAGAGACGCTCATCACAGAGGAGAGAGGGAGAGAGATGCTCATCACAGAGGAGAGAGGGAGAGAGAGACGCTCATCACAGAGGAGAGAGGGAGAGAGAGACGCTCATCACAGAGGAGAGAGGGAGAGAGATGCTCATCACAGAGGAGAGAGGGAGAGAGAGATGCTCATCACAGAGAAGAGAGGGAGAGAGATGCTCATCACAGAGGAGAGAGGGAGAGAGATGCTCATCACAGAGGAGAGAGGGAGAGAGACGCTCATCACAGAGGAGAGAGAGAGAGAGAGAGAGAGAGAGAGAGAGAGAGAGAGAGAGAGAGAGAGAGAGACGCTCATCACAGAGGAGAGAGGGAGAGAGAGACGCTCATCTAACCAAGTTATGTATTATTATTTGGGCGTGGGCATTTGTCAGAAATGTTGCGTGCGTGTTTGTGTATGTTTGTGTGTGTGTGCATGTGTGGTCTTCAGGATACTGAATTTGCAACTAATAAATATGCAAAGTTAATGTTAGTGTAACAAGAAGGTAATGTTAGTGTAACAAGAAGGTAATGTTAGTGTAACAAGAAGGTAATGTTAGTGTAACAAGAGGGTAATGTTAGTGTAACAAGAGGGTAATGTTAGTGTAACAAGAGGGTAATGTTAGTGTAACAAGAGGGTAATGTTAGTGTAACAAGAGGGTAATGTTAGTGTAACAAGAGGGTAATGTTAGTGTAACAAGAAGGTAATGTTAGTGTAACAAGAGGGTAATGTTAGTGTAACAAGAGGGTAATGTTAGTGTAACAAGAGGGTAATGTTAGTGTAACAAGAGGGCAATGCTAGTGTAACAAGAGGGTAATGTTAGTGTAACAAGAGGGTAATGTTAGTGTAACAAGAGGGTAATGTTAGTGTAACAAGAGGGTAATGTTAGTGTAACAAGAGGGTAATGTTAGTGTAACAACAGTGTGTTCTCCCAGATTTACATCACACTGCTATTTGATTAGCATTAGGCAAAACATATGCTGCAGATGAAACTGTCTGCTATTGCCATGTATTTACAATGTACAGATGTCTCTTAGAGCATTTAATACCAAAACACCACAAATCCTATATTTGAAGTAAGACATTCATCAAGATGAATTTGGTCTCAGAACTTGAAAAGAAAGTAGGTGTTTCTTGAATAACTAAAGGAGTAATCATACTGTATATTTGGTGGGATAATGCAGTTTGCCATGTGTGAATATAAAACCATTTCAGGGTCAGGGTCAGGGCACAAATGAGGAAATAGCAGCAATAGATACAGTAATAATGTAAACACACTATACAGTAATAATGTAAACACACTATACAGTAATAATGTCAACACACTATACAGTAATAATGTAAACACTATACAGTAATAATGTCAACACACTATACAGTAATAATGTAAGCACACTATACAGTAATAATGTAAACACTATACAGTAATAATGTAAACACACTATACAGTAATAATGTAAAGACACTTCAGCTGATTTGCTATGCAGAGTCTGTTTCATGACAACTAGCTCTGGTCCAGGGTGTTACTGCAGCCTCAGCATTAACAAGCAGCACTAAACGCCCTGGACCAGAGCTACATGACAGCAGCCTCAGCATTATGAAGGTGCACTAACACCCTGGACCAGAGCTACATGACAGCAGCCTCAGCATTATGAAGGTGACTAACACCCTGGACCAGAGCTACATGACAGCCATAATGCACATACAGTATTAGATCTGCCAAGGGATTTGAACATAAAGTATTACTCCAGACGTCTCCAGTAGTTTCTGAATAAAGGCCTACGATATTATTGTATGCTTTTGGAATTTTAACTAACATACACACAAAAAAGATATATGATTTTATGTATGAGTTGATATGCTTTTGTTGTTTATTTTTGAATGTATGGTGTTTTTATGATGACTTTATTTATCATTGTAACCGCAAAGACTTTGCTTTACAGTTTGCTTTACAATTTCCTGTTATGAACCAGCATCCAGACTGGAGAGCCCTGTGGTTAGAAGGAGGGCTACTGGGAGAATCACTGGTGTAATAAAGAAATCATATTCATATGTAAAGCCTTGTTAATATGTTAACCACTTCTTTGTTCATATTCTGCTTCTATTGGTTTATATAGTAGGCTACTTGTAAGGCTCACAGTTATACTCCTGTATACTTATTTTCTCATTAAAAAGAAAATCTATCCTTTTGTGACTATTGATTTATAATTGATTAAGCAGCTGGGTGATTGGTTTGCCTGTGTGAGTCATTCTAGATGTATTATTGATTGTATAGTCATTCTATTATACCTATTAAAATATGGCTACCGTTTACACACACACACACACACACTCGCGCATGCACGCACACACACACACACACACAAAAACACACACTGATTCACGTTATCTGTTGTAGGCCTAATAACTGATAGAATGACAGTTACTATAGGCCTTGGTAACCTGACCGTTACTATAGGCCTTGGTAACCTGACAGTTACTATAGGCCTTGGTAACCTGACCGTTACTATAGGCCTTGGTAACCTGACCGTTACTATAGGCCTTGGTAACCTGACCGTTACTATAGGCCTTGGTAACCTGACCGTTACTATAGGCCTTGGTAACCTGACCGTTACTATAGGCCTTGGTAACCTGACCGTTACTATAGGCCTTGGTAACCTGACCGTTACATTGGTGTGCTTCAACGATCGTAAGCAATATGTGGCCTATACAGCTGATTTATATCACTGGGTAAATAACTCCTCTTACCACCACACTATATCTGACTGGGTAAATAACTACACTATATCTGACTGGTAAATAACTCCTCTTCACTACACTATATCTGACTGGTAAATAACTCCTCTTCACTACACTATATCTGACTGGTAAATAACTCCTCTTCACTACACTATATCTGACTGGTAAATAACTCCTCTTACCACTACACTATATCTGACTGGTAAATATCTCCTCTTACCACTACACTATATCTGACTGGTAAATAACTCCTCTTACCACCACACTATATCTGACTGGTAAATAACTCCTCTTACCACTACACTATATCTGACTGGGTAAATAACTACACTATATCTGACTGGTAAATAACTCCTCTTACCACTACACTATATCTGACTGGTAAATAACTCCTCTTACCACCACACTATATCTGACTGGTAAATAACTCCTCTTCACTACACTATATCTGACTGGTAAATAACTCCTCTTACCACTACACTATATCTGACTGGTAAATAACTCCTCTTACCACCACACTATATCTGACTGGTAAATAACTCCTCTTCACTACACTATATCTGACTGGTAAATAACTCCTCTTCACTACACTATATCTGACTGGGTAAATAACTCCTCTTCACTACACTATATCTGACTGGTAAATAACTCCTCTTACCACTACACTATATCTGACTGGTAAATAACTACACTATATCTGACTGGGTAAATAACTCCTCTTACCACTACACTATATCTGACTGGTAAATAACTCCTCTTACCACTACACTATATCTGACTGGTAAATAACTCCTCTTCACTACACTATATCTGACTGGTAAATAACTCCTCTTACTACTACACTATATCTGACTGGTAAATAACTCCTCTTACCACCACACTATATCTGACTGGGTAAATAACTCCTCTTACCACTACACTATATCTGACTGGGTAAATAACTACACTATATCTGACTGGTAAATAACTCCTCTTACCACTACACTATATATGACTGGTAAATAACTCCTCTTACCACTACACTATATCTGACTGGTAAATAACTCCTCTTACCACTACACTATATATGACTGGTAAATAACTCCTCTTCACTACACTATATATGACTGGTAAATAACTCCTCTTCACTACACTATATCTGACTGGTAAATAACATTATGTTGAGTTAATGTGGACCCAGTAACTCAGACTTAAGCACTGGGACTCAGATTTCAGCCATAGGGACTCCTTACTCTTTCCAATGGTTACTCGGACTTGGACTCGAGCTCAGGGGCCTTGGGACTCGATTCGGAGTCAATGTTTAGTGACTCGACTACATCACTGGGTGAAACAGTCATTAGCCCCCGTTCTAGTTCTGGAAATCTTTGTGGCTGCAGAACGCATTTGATACAAATGCATTCCACTTGCGGCATAATCTTGTGATGTGTGGTACTCAATTCAATTCAATTCAAGGGGCTTTATTGGCATGGGAAACATGTTTACATTAACAAGCACGTGAAATGGATAAACAATAATATAAAGTAAATATTACACTTCTGCTGTTGGGACGAGAAAATTATGTTATGCTGAAAAATATGTTGGTAGGACAAATCAGCGATGTATGTTTACTATAAAATAATGTGGCGATACAAATGTGATGACTAAGATGTGACCCAAATGAAAAAGCATTTAGTTGACTATAATGGCCCACCGTTTTCGTCATTTTGACAATAACTAGACAATCATTATTCAAATGACAAACATTTGACTTAATTATATTTTAGTAAAAATGACCAATATCTAAAAACGAACACTGTGCAGTAGGCATGTTTTAATATTTGTTCTTAGCTAACTTCCCTAAGACGTGTCTTCCCACTATCAGTCCCACCCAGTATTTTGTCATCATGTACGTAATCTATGCTGTGGCTCTCATGGCTCGGTTTGAAACACGGAACTAGACTTGAATGCGTGTTGGGTAGAGTATGTCGTGATCAGTAAAGCGCAAATCTCTACAGTCACTCAGACTTGGACAGGTGGCAGTCCTTGGTTAGGTTAGGCGCTGGTGTCAGATAATTAAATTGAGTTCGGGGGAGTTTACTTGGTCCTTTTTTATAGCCTGCCTGTCGATTTCTTTCGGGACTAATCATGTTGTCATTGGGGACGCTGCGTAAACGCATCGAGCCGGTGGTCTTATGTGCTCAAATGGCCAGCGCGTTTTTCGACACCAGCTTGCAGATGGTAGTCAAGGAGCGATGCGCCAACACGAGCGATGCGCTCTATCCAACCGCCACGGAAGACAGCCGGCAGAAGGCTATGTCCAACTTCTACATGATATATAATATGCTGGCCAAGTTCATTCCGATCCTTCCCGCTATTATTTTAGCCAAGGTAAATCAATAATCCTGGATTTTTAACTTTGTGCGTTTTAAATGTCTAATAAAATGCATTAATTCATTCGTTCATGCATCCATCCAAGGCAGGGGACCTGGGGTACCGGAAGATCCCCATCGTGATCCCTCTGGTGGGTTACCTGGTCTCCAGAGTAGTCCTACTGATGGTCATAGTGATGGAGCTCCCGATAGAGGCTATGTTCGGCGGGGTGGTGGTCCATGGACTCAGCGGCGGGTTCTGCTCCTACTGGGCCGGAGTCATGACCCTGGTGTCGCTCACCTCAACCGAGCAGAACCGCTCTCTCCACATGATGCATATCGAGCTGGTCTACGGAGTAGCCGGTCTCATCGGTAGTCTAGCATCTGGGCACCTCTTCCAGTTGTACAGTGTGGACTTTAAACAAGGGACTGTGTTACTGAGCCTGAGTGTCTTGCTCTACTTGTTGTGTCTTATCTACACAATGTTCGTTGTCCAAATGCCAAGCGTCTCGACAAGCGCGCAAGAGCGCAACGAGACCAATGCCATCGCCACTGAGCAATATTCCAGGAATATTTTGAACATTATGCTTCTCTTCGCGAGCGGTATTTTATATGACGTGGCCGTCGGAGGTGGGATGGAGATACTGGTGACCTTTGAGATGAAGGAGCCCCTGAACTGGAGTGCTACACAGGTAAATTGAAATACATTTATTTTGTGTAAAACATATTACATGATTAGTTGTGATTACATCGAACAAGATGTGAATTTGTAGCCTGGGTACCAGTCTGTTTGTGACATCACGCCACTCCTTGCCCTGTCATGCCAAACATGTTTGACAAGGTGTTGGAATGACAGAGGTCTAGGACATTTAGTACATTTGGTCCAAGAGAATAAAACATTCATCAAAACAGCTATTTCCAAACCAGAGCCCTTATTTCAGAGTTGTGACTTGACTATTGTAACTAGAGGCTCTGGTTAAACCAAACACACCAACAGGTAGGTTACGGTAACGCCGCCGGGTTCGTGGTCTTCCTGACCAGCTTCCTGGGTGTCATGGTAATGTCCAGGTGGGTGAGTGATGTCACCCTCATCATCATCGGCATGGTGTCCTTCGCTGCCGGGATCTACTTCATGGCCTTCGTCACGGCAACATACATGTTCTATATCGGTAAGATAATAATATATTTTATTTACATTAGTGTCCTTATCAGTGTAATTACATGTGTAAGTACAGTAGCCTATAACTTATGATAGATTTATTAGTACTGTACTTTGCCCAAGCAAATCTAACTGCATTTTATTTTAGTTAAAAGCAGATTGAATTAAGTACAGTGACGTTAACATGAGCACAGTATTCCGGATAGTAGCTCATATCTCACTTAAGTTCTTATTCGGGATAAGCTGTTCACATGCACCTTTGATATCCTGCTCACGAGTATCCCTGTACCCATGAATAAACAATATAACATTAAACTGACTGTAGGTCTATAACCTCTCACATGTACAGTTGAAGTGGGAAGTTTACATACACCTTAGCCAAATACATTTAAACTCAGTTTTTCACAATTCCTGACATTTAATCCAGTTAGGATCACCACTTTATTTTAAGAATGTGAAATGTCAGCATAATAGTAGAGATAATGATTTATTTCAGCTTTTATTTCTTTCGTCACATTCCCAGTGGGTCAGAAGTTTACATACACTCAATTAGTATTTGGTAGCATTGCCTTTAAATTGTTTAACTTGGGTCAAACGTTTCAGGTAGCCTTCCACAAGCTTCCCACAATAAGTTTTGGCCCATTCCTCCTGACAGAACTGGTGTAACTGAGTCAGGTTTGTAGGCCTCCTTGCTCGCACACGCTTTTTCAGTTCTGCCCACAAATGGTCTATAGCATTGAGGTCAGGGCTTTGTGATGGCCACTCCAATACCTCGACTTTGTTGTCCTTAAGCCATTTTGCCACAATTTTGGGAGTATGCTTGGGGTCATTGTCCATTTGGAAGACCCATTTGTGACCAAGCTTTAACTTCCTGACTGATGTCTTGAGATGTTGCTTCAATATATACACATAATTTTCCTTCCTCATGATGCCATCTATTTTGTGAAGTGCACCAGTCCCTACTGCAGCAAAGCACCCCCACAACATGATGCTGCAACACCCGTGCTTCACGGTTGGGATGGTGTTCTTCGGCTTGCAAGCCTCCCGGTTTTTCCTCCAAACATAACGATGGTCATTATGGCCAAACAGTTCTATTTTTGTTTCATCAGACCAAAGGGCATTTCTCCAAAAAGTACGATCTTTGTCCCCATGTGCAGTTGCAAACCGTGGTCTGACTTTTTTTAATGGCGGTTTTGGAGCAGTGGCTTCTTCCTTGCTGAGCGGCCTTTCAGGTTATGTCGATATAGGACTCGTTTTACTGTGGATATAGGTACTTTTGTACCTGTTTCCTCCAGGATCTTCACAAGGTCCTTTGCTGTTGTTCTGGGATTGATTTGCACTTTTTCGCACCAAAGTACGTTCATCTCTAGGAGACAGAACGCGTCTCCTTCCTGAGCGGTATGACGGCTGCATGGTCCCATGGTGTTTATACTTGTGTACTATTGTTTGTACAGATGCATTCTATCGATGTAAGACGTTATTCTGCTACTTTATTTAGTCTTCTGGGTCAACAAGTTATGCCAGAAGAGAAGCTGCATGTACATATATAACTATACTTGACAATGACCTACCAAATATCAGAAACTAGTATTTGTCCTACAAAATGTCAGAAATTCTAAGCAGGTATCATAACCGGGATACAAGCTTTTTAAAACAGGATTTTTTTGTAAACAGGAGATAATGTTTATATGTGTCATTGTGAAGATACAACTTTTAAATAAATAAGGTGACGCTGTCTTTTAAAATATGCTACCAGACATCCTCTTCTATGTTTCCTCTTCTCATTTGTGGCAGGGTTTACAGGTTGTGTAAATCAATGGTGTATGTTTGTCGGGGGAGGGGGGGGGGCATACAATGCATCACTGACCATGTCTAGAGCTCACATCCCGTTATTATGTTGAATTAGTTACTGCATGGAGAGTTGGTTACTGCATGGAGAGTTAGTTACTGCATGGAGAGTTAGTTACTGCATGGAGAGTTAGTTACTGCATGGAGAGTTAGTTACTGCATGGAGAGTTAGTTACTGCATGGAGAGTTAGTTACTGCATGGAGAGTTGGTTACTGCATGGAGAGTTGGTTACTGCATGGAGAGTTGGTTACTGCATGGAGAGTTAGTTACTGCATGGAGAGTTAGTTACTGCATGGAGAGTTAGTTACTGCATGGAGAGTTAGTTACTGCATGGAGAGTTAGTTACTGCATGGAGAGTTGGTTACTGCATGGAGAGTTGGTTACTGCATGGAGAGTTAGTTACTGCATGGAGAGTTAGTTACTGCATGGAGAGTTAGTTACTGCATGGAGAGTTAGTTACTGCATGGAGAGTTACTGGAAACACTAGAGTATAAGGCGGATTCCCTTATGGACTAGATTCAACAGAATTGTGGTTAGACCTCCTACACACTCACTAACTGCTTTCTTACAACATCACAGGAGACAGAATAGACTAGAATTCAATAAACCATAAACGTGTTCTGCTGGAGTGGTGCACCTGACCTTGTCTGCAACTCTTCGCTATAATTGTCTTTGTTTTCACACCCATCCTTACGTTTCTGTTTCAGCTCGAGCTCTCACCTTGTTTGCCCTGATCCCCATGCCAACCATCCGTGCTCTCCTGTCTAAACAGGTGAACGGCTCATCGTATGGTAAGTCTCTCAACCATAACAGCGGCTGTATGTATCAAGCGTCTCAAAGTAGGAGTGCTGATTTAGGATCAGTTTTGCCTTTTAGATCACAATGAATATGATTACATGGATAGTGGGGAACTAGCCTAAAATCTAGACCTGTTTGTGCTAACATTACAGTCCTTTCCACTCCTTGTCATAATATGCCAAACATATTTTGCATATGACACAGAGGACAAGGAGTCAAATGTTAGCATTAACAGACTGATACCAGGCTAGAGAAATGTTAGCACAAACAGACTGGTACCCAGGCTAGAGAAATGTTAGCATTAACAGACTGATACCAGGCTAGAGAAATGTTAGCACAAACAGACTGGTACCCAGGCTAGGGAAATGTTAGCACAAACAGACTGTACCCAGGCTAGGGGAATGTTAGCACAAACAGACTGGTACCCAGGCTAGGGGAATGTTAGCACAAACAGACTGGTACCCAGGCTAGGGAAATGTTAGCACAAACAGCCTGGTACCCAGGCTAGGGGAATGTTAGCACAAACAGACTGGTACCCAGGCTAGGGAAATGTTAGCACAAACAACTGGCACGCAACAAGTCAAGCTACTGCACACCACCACAGCACGATTACTTTTACCATTATTACCTGACTAGCTTGTTCATCCAGTTCTGGTCCCTTTGACGTTGTATTATTACACACCTTCCCAAATGGCACCCTGTTCCCTATGTAGTGCACTACCTTTGACCAGAACTCTATGGGTTAAGTGCACTACATAGGGAATAGGGTGCCATTTGGGATGGAGCCACTGCCTGTTATTATAACTCTCTCCATTAAATTCTCTCAGACCAACCTTAAGATACAAGTACCAAACGTGGTACACTGATACTAGAGGCAGTCTGGGAAGCATGTCAGTCAACGAGGCCATATGAATAAAATAGCTGCCATCCGGATACTTTGTAATGTTATCTACCAACTAAATAAACCACCGATAATATAGAAAACAATTCTGATCATATAATACTCTTAAGACCTTCATGGGGGTCATATTGAGGTCATTTTGACAATAGTCCAGCGCCACCAAACCCCCCCACACAGCTAGGGCATGTCTAAAGAAGTATTTGTGGCTAAGTGCCATTACAGATTTGGTCCATTATTCACCTGGCGGCCATTTCCAATATTGGATTAGATTCACTTTAGCATATCTCTATAACTAATTGGTACATACAGCCCAATGATGGCTTAAAATGTTTGGGGGGGTCTGGAGAGCACTAGAAAATTGCCCAAGTATGCCATATACAGTGCCTTCAGAAAGTATTCAGACCCCTAGACTTTTTCCACGTTGTTACGTTACAGCCTTCATCTAAATGGCAGAGGCTTTGAAGCCCCCTCCTGCTGCTCAGAGCCCATTCACTGGCATTTTTATTCCAGCACACAGGCACTGTTACAATGACTAGCCCCAAGTCCTTATATATTTTTGAAAATTCTTGCACGTTATTCTATTTTGGCATTTGCCTGGTGCCTCATACATGCTTTGTTGACTACGAACATTCTTTACCCAACCGTGGGACAGACTGTATCTGTTCCATCAGTCGGGGCTCTCTATTGGCTACACAGACTTTTGGCCTCCCATCCCATTCTAACCACCTCCCGCCGGCTCTGTATTCATGTTACCTGATGAAATTGCTGTACAATATGATCTTGTTTCCATCTGATGCACATTCAGATGTCTACATCATCACTGCAGATCTCTCCCTGTCCTATGCCATGCCTTGATTGTATTACTGTTGATGATATCTGGTAATGTGCATGTACACCCTGGACCATCTACTGTTGCTACTGTTGCTAGCCCCAATTCTGACTTGTGCTCTGATATCCACAGTACTTCACTGATTTCCTAGGTGACCTAAACTGGGACATGCTTAAACCACCTGACCAAGTCCTAAAGCAATGGGACTCCCTAAATCTTTCTCAGATTATTACCAATCCCACAAGGTAGGACTCCAAACACCCAGAAAAGGCTACTCTCCTGGATGATATCCTAACAAATAATCCTGATAGGTATCAGTCTGGTGTTTTCTGTAATGACCTTAGTGATCAGTGTTTTACAGCCTCTGTTCATAATGACTGCTCAGTGAAACGACCTGTCCTGATTTGTCATAGACGCTTGCTAAAAAACTTTAATGAGCAAGCCTTCCTTCATGAACTGGCTTCTGTAAAATGGAATAGAATCAGCTTGATCCCCTCTGTCGAAGACGCTTGGACCTTCTTTTTTATATTTTCAGTGGAATTGTTAACAAACACGCCCCCATAAATAAAATGAGAATTAAAAACAGGTTCAGCCCCTGGTTCGACCGTGATCTTGCTGTTTCTCCACCTCAAGAATTGCATTTGGTGAAAGGCCCGGCACACGCTTACTCAGGCTGACTGGCTCTCGTTCAGGCAAATTAGAAATAAGTGCACTCAGGCTATCCGGAAGGCCAAAGTTAGTTACTTTAAGGAAGTTATCTTTCTGTGGGTCTAACCCCAACAAATTCTGGAAAATAGACCTGGAGAATAAACCCTCCTCCTCACAGCTGCCCAACTTTGTCCCTTAAAGTTGATGATGTGGTTGTTACTGACAAGAAGCACATGGCTGAGCTCTTTAATCAACACTTCATTAAGTCAGGATTCCTATTTGACTCAGCCATGCCTCCTTGCCAGTCCAACATTTCCTCATCTGCCACCCCTTCTAATGCAACTATCCCGATGCTTCTCCCTCTTTTTCCCCTGGAGGCAGTTACTGAGTCCCAGGTACTAAAAGAGCTCCTGAAACTTGACCCCAAAAAAACACCTGGGTCAGATGGTTTAGACCCTTTCTTCTTTAAGGTTGCTGCCCCTGTCATCGCCAAGCCCATCTCCGAACTTTTTAACCTGTCTCTCCGTTCTGGGGAGGTTCCCATTGCTTGGAAGGCAGCCACGGTTCGTCCTTTATTTAAAGGGGGAGATCAAGCTGATCCTAACTGTTATAGGCCTATTTCTATTTTGCCCTGTTTATCAAAATTGTTGGAAAAACTTGGCTTTCTTGATGTCTATAGTATTCTCTCTAGTATGCAATCTGGTTTCCGCTCAGGTTATGGATGTGCCACTGCAACCTTAAAGGTCCTCAATGATGTCACCACTGCCTTTGATTCTAAGCAATGTTGTGCTATTTTTATTGACTTGGCCAAAGCTTTTGATACGGTAGACCATTCCATTCTTATGGGCCAGATAAGGAGTATTGGTGTCTCTGAGGGGTATTTGGTCTGGTTTGATAACTACCTCTCTCTCAGAGTGCAGTGTATAAAGTCAGAAAATCTGCTGTCTCAGCCACTGCCTGTCACCAAGGGAGTACCCCAAGGCTCAATCCTAGGCCCCACACTCTTCTCAATTTACATCAACAACATAGCTCAGGCAGCAGGAAGCTCTCTCATCCATTTATATGCAGATGATAGTCTTATACTCATCTGGCTCCTCCTCAGATTTTGTGTTAAATGCTCTACAACAAAGATTTCTTAGTGTCCAACAAGCTTTCTCTACCCTTAACCTTGTTCTGAACACCTCCAAAACAAAGGTCATGTGGTTTGGTAAGAAGAATGCCCCTCTCCCCACAGGTGTGATTACTACATCTGAGGGTTTAGAGCTTGAGGTAGTCACATCATACAAGTACTTGGGAGTATGGCTAGACGGTACACTGTCCTTCTCTCAGCACATATCAAAGCTGCAGGCTAAAGTTAAATCTAGACTTGGTTTCCTCGTAATCACTCCTCTTTCACTCCAGCTGCCAAACTAACCCTGATTCAGATGACCATCCTACCCATGCTAGATTACGGAGATATCCCATAATGCAACACATTTTGAAAGGCGGTGACATGTCATTTGTTCTTGTCAGGTATCACCCTCATCTCACTGCAGCTATCCTTTAAGGTGGCCAGCCTGGCCTACACCCCCATCTACACCAAGGTTTACCAGGCTACGCTGGACTGGTTCCCTGGGTTCGTCTTCACCCTGTCCAGCATCATCACCATCTTCGCCACCATACCTGTCAGGTAAGACATGACATCTGTCCTGGCCACCATACCTGTCAGGTAAGACATGACATCTGGCCTGGCCACCATACCTGTCAGGTAAGATAGGACATCTGTCCTGGCCACCATACCTGTCAGGTAAGACATCACATCTGTCCTGGCCACCATACCCGTCAGGTAAGACATGGCATCATCAGTCCAGGCCACCATACCTGTCAGGTAAGACATCACATCTGTCCTGGCCACCATACCTGTCAGGTAAGACATGGCATCATCAGTCCTGGCCACCATACCCATCAGGTAAGACATTACATCAGTCCTGGCCACCATAGCTGTCAGGTAAGACATGACATCATCAGTCCTGGACGTCCCCCCCCCCCCCCCCCAGAGTTTCCAGTTGTCTTGAACTCACTGAAGTCAGAGATTTCCCAGTTCTCAACTGTTTTAAACATGGCACCAGTACAGGGTTACAATGAGTAATTCCAATAGTTGTTACACGGTACATGAATAATGACAGCAATAAGGGCCCTGTAATGTTTTGTAACACGTTTTCCTGTCCTCCAGCGTGGTGGGCTGTAGAGCTGGTCGGGGTGACGGTTATGAGAGGATCCTGGGGAACTGAGAGTGGTGACGGTTATGAGAGGATCCTGGGGAACTGACAGTGGTGATGATCTATTTGTGAGCGTGACGTCTTTGAGATTGAGACATGTTAATGTCATTGTACCGCCATCACAGGCCCTCTGTCTCTGACACTTGAGCCGACATCCGCAGCACTTACCATGAATGCAATCTCTGCAAACGCATTGTTGGTAGTGCAGTGCAACGCTGCAACGTGTCTTTGAATGAATCCCAGGCCTGAGCCCATTGAACATGATCAACTGACTGGCAGGGCACTATTGAAAACACTGACATTCTCTAGAGCCCAGTTCCACTGCATGTTTTCATTGTTCCCCTCTCTGTGAAAGAACTCAAGCTGAACTAACTTGAAATACTTTACTGTCACTTTTTAATAAATTATTTTAGCATTTTAACAATTGTGTTCTTTAATGTGTATATAAAAGCAATTGAGTGAACATATTAAATACTTTTTTTTTTTTTATTGGTCCAATATCTAAAATAATTTGAGGCAAAAATATTTGCATCAAAACAACATCCATATACAGGCTATTATTTAAATAATTTATCTCAACATCAAAATCTACATATTATTATTCAATAGTAAACAATACATACTGGAAAGGAGGACATTAGCAAGAGAGAGAAACAGGAGGACAGTAGAGAGAGAGAGAGAAAGAGAGAGAGACAGAGAGACAGAGAGACAGAGAGAGAGAGAGAGAGAGAGAGAGAGAGCAACAGGAGGACAGTAGAGAGAGAGAGAGAGAAAGCAACAGGAGGACAGTAGAGAGAGAGAGAGAGAGAGCAACAGGAGGACAGTAGAGAGAGAGAGAGAGAAAGCAACAGGAGGACAGTAGAGAGAGAGAGAGAGAGAGAGCAACAGGAGGACAGTAGAGAGAGAGAGAGAGAGAGAGCAACAGGAGGACAGTAGAGAGAGAGAGAGAAAGCAACAGGAGGACAGTAGAGAGAGAGAGAGAGAGAGAGAGAGAGCAACAGGACAGTAGAGAGAGAGAGAGAGAGAGAGAGAGCAACAGGAGGACAGTAGAGAGAGAGAGAGAAAGCAACAGGAGGACAGTAGAGAGAGAGAGAGAGAGAGAGCAACAGGAGGACAGTAGAGAGAGAGAGAGAGAGAGCAACAGGAGGACAGTAGAGAGAGAGAGAGAAAGCAACAGGAGGACAGTAGAGAGAGAGAGAGAGAGAGACAGAGAGAGAGAGCAACAGGAGGACAGTAGAGAGAGAGAGAGAGAGAGAGAGAGAGAGAGAGAGAGAGAGAGAGAGCAACAGGAGGACAGTAGAGAGAGAGAGAGAGAGAGAGAGAGAGAGCAACAGGTGTTATATCTGGTGCCTCTATATTCACTCCCATTTTAAAGGAGTTCACTTCTCCCAAAGCAACATGATGATGATGATGATGAAAACGATGAAACAAATATGAGTTTTTATTCCAAGTGGTTTTAGAACACACATAATTAATTATTCAAACATAAAACAATTCAGAATACTTCGTTCCTGTCTGAAGCTTTTTCATGAATGTTAAGTTAGGGAGAAACTACAGTTCCACCATGGTCAGATTGTAAAAAACTATTATACAGATCATCTAAATGTGTAACAGGATGCATCCCAAATGGCACCCTATTGCCTATTATGGGCCCTGATCAAAAGTAGTGTAATATAAACAGAATAGGCTGCCATTTGGGACCAAAACTATGAAAGAGAAGCTGGGCGGAAGCCAGACACAGGCCTGTAGAGCAGAGAGGGGATGATGTGTTACATTCATATGAGAGACAATGGTTACGTCCCAAATGGCACCCTATTCCCTATTATAGTGCACTACTTTTGACTAGAGCCCTGTGGAACCTGGTCAAATTTAGTGCACTTTATAGGGAGTAGAAGGGACTAGACCTCCTATGAGTGCATCATGCTAAACCATCCCCCTGGGACTAGACCAGGGGGAACCTTTCCCATCTGTGTGCATCAGTTCCCCCCTGTGTACACACAGCAGTAGTCACCTTGTTGGCATGGCATGCTCTCTACTGCTCTGACTGATGGGCTGAGAGACGTTACCAAACCCATGACTGCTGCTAGCTCTGCTCACTACTCAGAGACGTTACCAAACCCATGACTGCTGCTAGCTCTGCTCACTACTCAGAGACGTTACCAAACCCATGACTGCTGCTAGCTCTGCTCACTACACAGAGATGTTACCAAACCCATGACTGCTGCTAGCTCTGCTCACTACTCAGAGACGTTACCAAACCCATGACTGCTGCTAGCTCTGCTCACTACACAGAGACGTTACCAAACCCATGACTGCTGCTAGCTCTGCTCACTACTCAGAGACGTTACCAAACCCATGACTGCTGCTAGCTCTGCTCACTACACAGAGACGTTACCAAACCCATGACTGCTGCTAGCTCTGCTCACTACTCAGAGACGTTACCAAACCCATGACTGCTGCTAGCTCTGCTCACTACTCAGAGATTTTACCAAACCCATGACTGCTGCTAGCTCTGCTCACTACACAGAGACGTTACCAAACCCATGACTGCTGCTAGCTCTGCTCACTACTCAGAGATGTTACCAAACCCATGACTGCTGCTAGCTCTGCTCACTACTCAGAGACGTTACCAAACCCATGACTGCTGCTAGCTCTGCTCACTACTCAGAGACGTTACCAAACCCATGACTGCTGCTAGCTCTGGAGCCCAACGCTAGTTGGCACTATATGTCCCAAATGGCACCCTAATCCCTATATTGTGTGCTACTTTTATAAAAACAACAAGTAGTGCACTATAAAGTGAATAGGGTGCCATTTCAGATTTGTTTTAAATATATATATATATTTAACCTTTATTTAACTAGGCAAGTCAGTTAAGAACAAATTCTTATTTACAATTACAGCCTACACCGGCCAAACCCCACTAACATGAGTTAGATGCAGTCATGGATTCAACAGGTTAACCTTCAACCTCATCCCCAGGATAATGGGCACAGGAGGAAGGGTCTGGTGTCAGGAGGAAGGGTCTGGTGTCAGGAGGAAGGGTCTGGTGTCAGGAGGAAGGGTCTGGTGTCAGGAGGAAGGGTCTGGTGTCAGGAGGAAGGGTCTGGTCACAGGAGGAAGGGTCTGGTGTCAGGAGGGTCTGGTCTGGTGTGGTCTGGTCTGGTCTAGTCTGGTGTGGTCTAGTCTGGTGTGGTCTAGTCTGGTCTGGTCTGGTGTGGGTAATATTGGCAACCCAGAACCAATTCACACGGTTCATGTTTCTTTGTCATGAGAGACTAGCTGTGTATTCATTAGTGCACGGAAAACATTTTGCAATGAAAGCAAGCGTTTCTTATTGGACAAATTAAGGTTATTCTCTCCCCATTTCAGCCTGTTTGCTTTGGTTTTAATACTAGTGAACACACCCTGGTGTGCAAGATACTCAACCAGGAGAAGTCAGACAGTATGTTTAACAGTAAGGTAGGTTCCTCTAAATCTTTGGCCAGAGGATTGCTGCTCTGCTCAAGAGGATAGCTGGATGGGTTAGTGCTTCAACATACTGTAAACAGACAGATGATGCTGCTTCTGCTTCACTCTTCAACGGCTTTATGCTACATACAAAATAATCAAAGACCATAGGCTACATCAAAGACCATCAAACACCATAAAAAATCTGAGACCATCAAAGATCAGCATTGTTTACAAAAAGGACCGGTCGCTGTGGCCGGTCGCTGTGGCAGAAAGCTTCTTGGCCAGCCTGTCTGTGGTGTCAGGGTCACATTCATTAGTACACACCGTAGCAAACCATTTTGGCAACAGAAAGCATGAGTTTCTTATTGGACAAATTCAGGTAGTCCCTCCCGGTTTCGTTCAGTTTACAGTTTTCCTGTTTGATTTCTAATGAATACTACCAAGGCTAGTTTGGTGTGCAACAAGGAACTGAACGGGCCTTCCAGGCAGACACAGTACCATCCATCCACTCTACTCCACGGGTCGTTGGACTGACTGAGTTTCACAAATAGAAACACCAAAATTAAAAAGACTTCAATCTGTAGTCCCAAAGGCTCATTTCCTGGGCAATTTCCCTTTGAGAGTGTCTGTGTCTTGATACTGGTAACTCGGGTAGAGAAGTGTTTGAGATTTAATGTCCAGAGGAAAGGTGGCAGTCTCTCAGTCTTCCTCTGTTTCTGTCTCCTGTAGCTGCTTGTCCTGTAATAGTGGAATGACAGACTCCCACGCTGCAAGGCACTGAAACAAAGTGAGAGAGACAAGGACATGAGTTAGAGAGAGAGAGAAAGAGGGAGAGTGAGAGAGTGAGCGAGAGGGGGGAGAGAGAGCGAGCGAGAGGGGGTAAGAGCGAGGGAGAGGGGGAGAGGAGGAGAGGAGAGAGAGGGGGAGAGAGCGCGAGTGGGGAGAGGAGTGGGGGGGGGAGGAGTGGGGGGGAGAGAGGGCGAGAGAGAGCAAAAGGGGGAGAGCGAGAAAGAGCAAAAGGGGGAGAGCGAGAGGAGAGAGAGGGGGGAGAGGAGAGAGAGAGGGGGGGAGAGGAGAGAGAGAGGGGGTAGAGGGAGGAGAGAGAGAGGGGGTAGAGGGAGGAGAGAGAGGGGGGTAGAGGGAGGAGAGAGAGGGGGTAGAGGGAGGAGAGAGAGAGGAGAGAGAGGGGGTAGAGGGGGGTAGAGGGGGTAGAGGGAGGAGAGAGAGGGGGTAGAGGGGGTAGAGGGAGGAGAGAGGGGGGGTAGAGGGGGTAGAGAGAGGGGGTAGAGGGGGTAGAGGGAGGAGAGAGGGGGTAGAGGGGGTAGAGAGAGGGGGTAGAGGGGGTAGAGGGAGGAGAGAGAGGGGGTAGAGGGGGTAGAGAGAGGGGGTAGAGGGGGTAGAGGGAGGAGAGAGGGGGTAGAGAGAGGGGGTAGAGGGAGGAGAGAGAGAGGGTAGAGGGGGTAGAGGGAGGAGAGAGAGGGGGTAGAGGGAGGAGAGAGAGGGGGTAGAGGGGGTAGAGAGAGGGGGTAGAGGGAGGAGAGAGAGGGGGTAGAGGGGGTAGAGGGGGAGAGAGGAGGGGGGTAAGGGTAGAGGGAGGAGAGAGAGGAGGTAGAGGGGTAGAGGGAGGAGAGAGGGGGTAGAGGGGGTAGAGAGAGAGGGGGTAGAGGGGGTAGAGGGAGGAGAGAGAGGGGGTAGAGGGGGTAGAGAGAGGGGGTAGAGGGGGGTAGAGGGGAGGAGAGAGGGGGTAGAGAGAGGGGGTAGAGGGGAGTAGAGAGAGAGGGTAGAGGGGGTAGAGGGAGGAGAGAGAGGGGGTAGAGGGGAGGGAGGTAGAGGGGGTAGAGGGGTAGAGGGAGGAGAGAGAGGGGGTAGAGGGGGTAGAGGGAGGAGAGAGAGGAGGTAGAGGGAGGAGAGAGAGGGGGTAGAGGGAGGAGAGAGGGGGTAGAGGGGGTAGAGAGAGGGGGTAGAGGGGGTAGAGGGAGGAGAGAGAGGGGGTAGAGGGAGGGGGTAGAGGGGGGAGAGGGAGGAGAGAGAGGGGGTAGAGGGAGGAGAGAGAGGGGGTAGAGGGGGTAGAGGGAGGAGAGAGAGGGGGTTAGAGGGGGTAGAGAGAGGGGGTAGAGGGGGTAGAGGGAGGAGAGAGAGGGGTAGAGGGGGTAGAGAGAGGGTGGTAGAGGGGGTAGAGGGAGGAGAGAGGGGGTAGAGAGAGGGGGTAGAGGGAGGAGAGAGTGAGGGTAGAGGGGGTAGAGGGAGGAGAGAGAGGGGGGTAGAGGGAGGAGAGAGAGGGGGTAGAGGGGGTAGAGAGAGGGGGTAGAGGGAGGAGAGAGAGGGGGTAGAGGGGGTAGAGAGAGGGGGTAGAGGGAGGAGAGAGAGGAGGTAGAGGGGGTAGAGGGAGGAGAGAGGGGGTAGAGGGGGTAGAGAGAGGAGGTAGAGGGGGTAGAGGGAGGAGAGAGAGGGGGTAGAGGGAGGGGGTAGAGGGGGTGAGAGAGGGGGTAGAGGGGGTAGAGAGAGGGGGTAGAGGGGGTAGAGAGAGGGGGTAGAGGGAGGAGAGAGAGGGGGTAGAGGGAGGAGGTAGAGGGGGTAGAGAGAGGGGGTAGAGGGGGTAGAGAGAGGGGGTAGAGGGGGTAGAGGGAGGAGAGAGAGGGGGTAGAGGGGGTAGAGAGAGGGGGGTAGAGAGAGGAGAGAGAGGAGGTAGAGGGGGTAGAGGGGGTAGAGGGAGGAGAGAGAGGGGGTAGAGGGAGGAGAGAGAGGGGGTAGAGAGGGAGGAGAGAGAGGGGGTAGAGGGAGGTGAGAGAGGGGGTAGAGGGGGTGTAGAGAGGAGGGGGTAGAGGGGGGAGAGAGGGGGTAGAGGGGGTAGAGAGAGGGGGTAGAGGGGGTAGAGCGAGGGGTAGAGGGAGGAGAGAGAGGGGGTAGAGGGAGGAGGTAGAGGGGGTAGTGAGAGGGGTAGAGGGGGTAGAGAGAGGGGGTAGAGGGGGTAGAGGGAGGAGAGAGAGGGGGTAGAGGGGTAGAGAGAGGGGGTAGAGAGAGGAGAGAGAGGAGGTAGAGGGGGTAGAGGGGGTAGAGGGAGGAGAGAGAGGGGGTAGAGGGAGGAGAGAGAGGGGGTAGAGGGAGGAGAGAGAGGGGGTAGAGGGAGGAGAGAGAGGGGGTAGAGGGGGTAGAGAGAGGGGGTTAGAGGGGGTAGGGGAGGAGAGAGAGGGGGTAGAGGGGGTAGAGAGAGGGGGTAGAGGGGGTAGAGAGAGGGGGTTAGAGGGGGGTAGAGGGGGTAGAGGGAGGAGGTTAGAGGGGGTAGAGGGGGTAGAGGGGGTAGAGGGAGGAGAGAGGAGGTAGAGGGGGTAGAGGGAGGAGGTAGAGGGGGGTAGAGGGAACAGGTAGAGGGGGGTTAGAGGGAGGAGAGAGGAGGTAGAGGGGTGTAGAGGGGTGTAGAGGGAGGAGAGAGGGGGTAGAGGGAGGAGGTAGAGGGGGTAGAGGGGGGTAGAGGGAGGAGAGAGAGGGGGTAGAGGGGGTAGAGGGAGGAGAGAGAGGGGGTAGAGGGAGGAGGTAGAGGGGGTAGAGGGGGTAGAGGGAGGAGAGAGAGGGGGGTAGAGGGGGTAGAGGGAGGAGAGAGAGGAGGAGGTAGAGGGAGGAGAGAGAGGGGGTAGAGGGAGGAGAGAGGGGGTAGAGGGAGGAGGTAGAGGGGGTAGAGGGGGTAGAGGGAGGAGAGAGAGGGGGTAGAGGGGGTAGAAGGGAGGAGAGAGAGGAGGTAGAGGGGGTAGAGGGAGGAGAGAGGAGGTAGAGGGGGGTAGAGGGGGGTAGAGGGAGGAGAGAGAGGGGGTAGAGGGGGTAGAGGGAGGAGAGAGAGGGGGTAGAGGGAGGAGAGGGAGGAGAGAGAGGGGGTAGAGGGGGTAGAGGGAGGAGAGAGAGGGGGTAGAGGGGGTAGAGGGAGGAGAGGAGGGGGGTAGAGGGAGGAGAGAGAGGGGGTAGAGGGGGTAGAGGGGGTAGAGGGAGGAGAGAGAGGGGGTAGAGGGAGGAGAGGGAGGAGAGAGAGGGGGTAGAGGGGGTAGAGGGAGGAGAGAGAGGGGGTAGAGGGAGGAGAGAGAGGAGGTAGAGGGGGTAGAGGGAGGAGAGAGAGAGGGGTAGAGGGAGGAGAGAGAGGGGGTAGAGGGGGGTAGAGGGAGGAGAGAGAGGAGAGAGAGAGGGGTAGAGGGAGGAGAGAGAGGGGGTAGAGGGGGTAGAGGGAGGAGAGAGAGGAGAGAGAGGGGGTAGAGGGGGTAGAGGGAGGAGAGAGGGGGTAGAGGGGGTAGAGGGAGGAGAGAGGGGGTAGAGGGGGTAGAGGGGGTAGAGGGAGGAGAGAGGGGGTAGAGGGGGTAGAGGGAGGAGAGAGAGGAGAGAGGGGGTAGAGGGAGGAGAGAGAGGAGGTAGAGAGAGGAGAGAGGGGGTAGAGGGAGGAGAGAGGGGGTAGAGGGAGGAGAGAGGGGGTAGAGGGAGGAGAGAGGGGGTAGAGGGAGGAGAGAGAGGGAGAGGGGGTAGAGGGGGTGCTTAACACAGCGACAGTATAATATGGGTTTTTAAGTTGATTGTTGCCTCTTGGTAAAGTCATCATAAAGATAGTGTTTTCAATGACTTACCTGGTTAAATAAAGACAAAATAAACACATTGTAACTAAAGGCATGTATTAACACTAGAACCACATTGTAACTAAAGGCATGTATTAACACTAGAACCCACATTGTAACTAAAGGCATGTATTAACACTAGAACCACATTGTAACTAAAGGCATGTATTAACCACTAGAACCGCTGGGCCTCGATGGACCCCCCTTCAAGCTACATGAGCAGTCATTCTGACTAACATTTTACCGCAAAAATTCTAATTTGGTTGTGTTCATTTCAGGCTATATGTGTTGGAACGTGGGAACAGCTTATTTTGTAGCGTTCCACATAAAAAATAAAAAATAAAACACCAGACAGACATCAGTACCCTATAAACATCACTAGAAACTGGGTGGTTCGAGTCCTGAATGCTGATTGGCTCACAGCCATGGTATATCAGATCGTATACAACGTCTATGACAAAACATGTATTTTTACCGCTCTAATTATATTGGTAACCAGCTTATAATAGCAATAAGGCACCTCGGGGGTATGTGGTATATGGCCAATATACCACGGCTAAGGATGCTGCGTTGTGCCTAAATGACTATCGCCCCGTAGCACTCACTTCTGGCATCATGAAGTGATTTAATCTTTATTTAACTAGGCAAGTCAGTTAAGAACAAATTCTTATTTACAATGACGGCCTACCAAAAGGCAAAAGACCTCCTGCAGGGACGGGGGCTGGGATTAAAAATATAAATAAATACAATATAAATATAGGACCAAACACACATCATGACAAGAGAGACAAAACAACACTACATAAAGAGAGACCTAAGACAACAACACAGCATGGTAGCAACACAACATGACAACACAGCATGGTAGCAACACAACATGACAACACAGCATGGTAGCAACACAACATGACAACACAGCATGGTAGCAACACAACATGACAACAACATGGTAGCAACACAACATGACAACAACATGGCAACAACATGGTAGCAGCACAAAACATGGTACAAACATTATTGGGCACAGACAACAGCACAAAGGGCAAGAAGGTAGAGGTGACAATTAGGATCATATCACCTCTACCTTACCTTCCACCCTAGACCTACTTCAATTTGCTTACCGCCCCAATAGATCCACAGACGATGCAATCGCCATCGCACTGCACACTGCCCTATCCCATCTGGACAAGAGGAATATCTATGTAAGAATACTGTCCATTGACTACAGCTCAGCATTCAACACCATAGTACCCTCCAAGCTCATCATTAAGCTTGAGGCCCTGGGTCTGAACCCTGCCCTGTGAAACTGGGTCCTGGACTTCCTGACGGGCCGCCCCCAGGTTGTGAAGGTAGGAAACAACACCACCTCGCTGATCCTCAACACTGGGGCCCCACAAGGGTGCGTACTCAGCCCCCTCCTGTACTCCCTGTTCACCCATGACTGCGTGGCCAAGCACGACTCCAACTCAATTATCAAGTTTGCAGACACTAGTAGGCTTGATTACCAACAATAACAAGACAGCCTATAGGGAGGAGGTGAAAGCTCTGGGAGTGTGGTGCCAGGAAAATAACCTCTCACTCACTTACATTAATCATCTCCAATCCAAAAATAAATCTAGAATCGGCTTCCTATTTCGCAACAAAGCCTCCTTCACTCATGCTGCCAAACATGCCCTCGTAAAAATAACTACCCTACCGATCCTTGACTTCGGCGATGTCATTTACAAAATAGTCTCCAACACTCTCCTCAGCAAATTGGATGTAGTCTCTATCACAGTGCCATCCGTTTTGTCACCAAAGCCCCATATACTACCCACTGGCTCCAGGTCATCTATAAGTCTTTGCTAGGTAAATCCCTGCCTTATGTCAGCTTAATGGTCACCATAGCAACACCCACCCGTAGCATGCGCTCCAGCAGGTATATTTCACTGGTCATCCCCAAAGCTAACACCTGCTTTGGCAGCCATTCCTTCCAGTTCTCTGCTGCCAATGACTGGAACGAATTGCAAAAATCCTTGAAGCTAGAGGTTCCTATCTCCCTCACTAACTTTAAGCATCAGCTGTCAGAGCAGCTTACCGATCACTGCACCTGTATATAGCCCTTCTGTAAATAGGCCACCCTACTACCTCATCCCCATACTGTTATTTATGTAATTTTTTTGCTAATTTGCACCCCAGTATCTCTATTTGCACATCGTCATCTGCACATTTATCACTCCAGTGTTAATGCTAAATTGTAATTATTTTGCCACTATGGCCTATTTATTGCCTTACCTTCCTAATCTAACTACATAGACTACATCCAATTTGCTGAGGAGAGTGTTGGAGACTATTTTGTAAATGACATCGCCGAAGTCAAGGATCGGTAGGATAGTCATTTTTACGAGGGCATGTTTGGCAGCATGAGTGAAGGAGGCTTTGTTGCGAAATAGGAAGCCGATTCTAGATTTATTTTTGGATTGGAGATGATTAATGTAAGTCTGGAAGGAGAGTTTACAGTCTAACCAGACACCTAGGTATTTGTAGGTGTCCACATATATAAGTCAGACCCGTCCAGAGTAGTGATGCTAGTCAGGCGGGTGCACCCATGACCAGCTCGGAAACCAGATTGCATAGCAGAGAAGGTACGGTGGGATTCGAAATGGTCGGTGATCTGTTAGTTAACTTGGCTTTCGAAGACATTAGAAAGGCAGGGTAGGATGGATATAGGTATGTAACAGTTTGGGTCTAGAGTGTCTCCCCATTTGAAGAGGGGGATGACCGCGGCAGCTTTCCAATCTCTAGGGATCTCTGACAATACGAAAGAGAGGTTGAAAGAAGGTTCTCGCCTTATGGATGATAGCAGGGTGAACAGGCCATGGCTCGGGTGGTTGATGTACTTGATCTTTTTGGCCTTCCTGTGACATCGGGTGCTGTAGGTGTCCTGGAGGGCAGGTAGTTTGCCTCCGGTAATGCGTTGGGCAGACCGCACCACCCTCTGTATAAACACCATGGAACCACGCAGCCGTCATACCGCTCAGGAAGGTGACGCATTCTGTCTCCTAGAGATGAACGTACTTTGGTGCAAAAAGTGCAATTCAATCCCAGAACAACAGCAAAGGACATTGTGAAGATGCTGGAGGAAACAGGTACAAAAGAATCTATATCCACAGTAAAACGGGTCCTATATGGACATGAAACAAAAATAGAACTGTTTGGCCATAATGACCATCGTTATGTTTGGAGGAAAAAGGGGGAGGCTTGCAAGCCGAAGAACACCATCCCAACCGTGAAGCAAGGGGGTGGCAGCATCATGTTGTGGGGGTGCTTTGCTGCAGGAGGGACTGGTGCACTTCACAAAATAGATGGCATCATGAGGAAGGAAAATTATGTGGATATATTGAAGCAACATCTCAAGAAATCAGTCAGGAAGTTAAAGCTTGGCCACAAATGGGTCTTCCAAATGGACAATGACCCCAAGCATACTTCCAAAGTTGTGGCAAAATGGCTTAAGGACAACAAAGTCAAGGTATTGGAGTGGCCATCACAAAGCCCTGACCTCAATCCTATAGAACATTTGTGGGCAGAACTGAAAAAGCGTGTGCGAGCAAGGAGGCCTACAAACCTACACCAGTCCGTTACAAAATTCACCCAACTTATTGTGGGAAGCTTGTGGAAGGCTACCGAAACATTTGACCCAGTTAAACAATTTAAAAGGCAATGCTACCAAATACTAATTGAGTGTATGTAAACTTCTGACCCACTGGGAATGCGATGAAAGAAATGAAAGCTGAAATAAATCATTCTCTCTACTATTATTCTGACATTTCACATTCTTAAAATAAAGTGGTGATCCTAACTGACCTAAGACAGGGAATTTTTACTAGGATTAAATGTAAGGAAT
Organism: Thymallus thymallus; assembly: GCA_023634145.1. Lineage (NCBI taxonomy): Eukaryota > Metazoa > Chordata > Actinopteri > Salmoniformes > Salmonidae > Thymallus > Thymallus thymallus. The sequence goes on along the minus strand of CM042390.1, from coordinate 42,216,923 downwards.
TTTGAAATACTGAGTTTAAATGTATTTGGCTAAGGTGTAAACTTCCCACTTCAACTGTATGTGCGGCTGCTCGGCCATGGAAACCCATTTCATGAAGCTCCCTGACAAAACGTTATTGTGCTGACGTTGCTTCCAGAGACACTTTGGAACTCGGTAGTGAGTGCTGCAACGATTTTTACACGCCACGAGCTTCAGCGGTCCCATTCTGTGAGCTTGTGTGTCCTACCACTTCGCGGCTGAGCCGTTGTTGCTGCTAGACGTTTCCACTTCACAATAACAGCACATATTTTATACACCTGTCAGGAATGGGTGTGGATGAAATAACCAAATCCACTAATTTGAAGGGGTGTCCACTTACTTTTCTATATATACTGTAGCTGTGCTACATTCCAGGGCCTTGACCAAGAGGGATGTGGGAAGATCTACTAGAAGGACTAGAGGTCTGGGCCAAGAGGGAAGAGGCGGTAGAGAGACTAGAGGTACTACTAGAGGTACTACTAGAGGTACTACTAGAGGTACTACTAGAGGTACTACTAGAGGTACTACTAGGTACTACTAGAGGTACTACTAGAGGTACTACTAGGTACTACTAGAGGTACTACTAGAGGTACTACTAGAGGTACTACTAGGTACTACTAGAGGTACTACTAGGTACTACTAGAGGTACTACTAGAGGTACTACTAGAGGTACTACTAGAGGTACTACTAGAGGTACCAGAGGTCTGGACCAAGAAGAAAGAGGCAGTAGAGACTAAAAGGTACTAGAGCGGAAAGCCGAGACGAGACCATTTTCTTCTATCATCAACTAGGTTACACCAAGAAAAACATTACAAACCATTTACCATGTAAGGGTCAAGATAAGGGCTGGTTTAGGATTAAGATTTTGGCAAGGGCCAATTAGAGATATTATAACAAAAGGCAGTGGGTAATCTCCCCTCTTACCTTCTCATAGTACTGGATGTTATGGTCGGCCATGCCAGTGAGTAGCTGTCTGAAGTCTTGTCTCTTGTTGTTCTGCCAGCGGTCCCAGTCTGACTTCAGGTCAGCATTGAAACACTCCACTCTGTCCTGGCACTTCTCCACATCTGTAGGCACCTGCTGTATGGAGGGAACAGGAAACAGAATTAAGCTCTTGCTATAGGGAGGGGACAGGAAACAGAACTAAGCACCTGCTGTAGGGAGGGGACAGGGAACAGCACCTGCTGTAGGGAGGGGACAGGGAACAGCACCTGCTGTAGGGAGGGGAGGGAACAGCACCTGCTGTAGGAAGGGGAGGGAACAGCACCTGCTGTAGGAAGGGGAGGGAACAGCACCTGCTGTAGGAAGGGGAGGGAACAGCACCTGCTGTAGGGAGGGGACAGGGAACAGCACCTGCTGTAGGAAGGGGACAGGGAACAGCACCTGCTGTAGGGAGGGGACAGGGAACAGCACCTGCTGTAGGGAGGGGACAGGGAACAGCACCTGCTGTAGGGAGGGGACAGGGAACAGCACCTGCTGTAGGAAGGGGAGGGAACAGCACCTGCTGTAGGAAGGGGAGGGAACAGCACCTGCTGTAGGAAGGGGAGGGAACAGCACCTGCTGTAGGAAGGGGAGGGAACAGCACCTGCTGTAGGGAGGGGAGGGAACAGCACCTGCTGTAGGAAGGGGAGGGAACAGCACCTGCTGTAGGAAGGGGAGGGAACAGCACCTGCTGTAGGAAGGGGAGGGAACAGCACCTGCTGTAGGAAGGGGAGGGAACAGCACCTGCTGTAGGAAGGGGAGGGAACAGCACCTGCTGTAGGAAGGGGAGGGAACAGCACCTGCTGTAGGAAGGGGAGGGAACAGCACCTGCTGTAGGAAGGGGAGGGAACAGCACCTGCTGTAGGAAGGGGAGGGAACAGCACCTGCTGTAGGAAGGGGAGGGAACAGCACCTGCTGTAGGTAGAGTACCCTATGATAAGCTGTATACCGCACTATCTACCAAGAGAGTTCTCATCTATATTATTCATAGTCGTCTATTTACCACCACAGACTGACGCTGGCACTGAGACCGCACTCAACCAGCTGTATAAGGCCATAAGCAAACAGGAAAATGCTCATCCAGAAGCGGCGCTCCGGCCGGGGACTTTAATGCAGGCAAACTTAAATCCGTTTTACCTCATTTCCACCAGCATGTCACACGTGTAACAAGAGGGAAAAACCTCTAGACCAGCTTTACTCCACACACAGAGATGCGTACCAAGTTCTCCCTCACCCTCCATTTGGAAAATCTGACCATAACTCCATCCTCCTGATTCCTACTTACAAGCAAAAACTAAAGCAGGAAGTACCAGTGACTCACTCTATACAGAAGTGGTCAGATGACGCGGATGCTACGCTACAGGACTGTTTTGCTAACACAGACTGGAATATGTTCCGGGATTCATCCAATAGCATTGAGGAGTATACCACCTCAGTCACAGTGACGGTACGTACATATCCCAACCAGAAGCCATGGATTACAGGCAACATCCGACGCTTATAAGAAATCCCGCTACGCCCGCAGACAAACCATCAAACAGGAAAAGCGTCAATACAGGACTAAGATTGAGTCCTACTACACCGGCTCTGATGCTCGTCGGATGTGGCAGGGCTTGAAAACTACTATGGACTACAAAGCCGAGCGCTTACCAGACAACCAGCTGTTCCAGACGACTGTGTGATAACACTCTCGGTAGCCGATGTGAGCAAGACCTTTAAACAGGTCAACATTCACAAAGCTGCAGGGAAGACGGAATACCAGGACGTTTACTTAAAGCATACGCAGACCAACTGGCATGTGTCTTCACTGACATTTTCACATCAACAGCATCATCCCAGAAACCCTAGACCCATGCCAATTCGCATACCGCCCCAACAGATCCACTGATGACGCAATAGCACTCCACAATGCCCTTTCCCACCTGGACAAAAGGAACACCTATGTGAGAATGCTGTTCATTGACTACAGCTCAGCCTTCAACACCATGCACACAATAAGCTAAGGACACTGGGACTAAACACCGCCCTCTGAAACTGGATCCTGGACTTCCTGACAGGCCGCCCCCAGGTGGTAAGGGTAGGCAACAACAAATCCTCAACACTGGGGCCCCTCAGGGGTGCGTGCTTAGTCCCCTCCTGTACTCCCTGTTCACACACAACTGCATGGCAAAACACGACTCCAACACAATCATTAAGTTTGCTGAGGACACAAGTGGTAGGCCTGATCACCGACAATGATGAGACAGCCAATAGAGAGGAGGTCAGAGACCTGGCAGTGTGGTGCCAGGATAACAACCTCTCCCTCAATGTGATCAGGACAAAGGCGTACCGAACAGGACCCCATTAACATCGACAGGGCTGTAGTGGAGCGGGTCGAGAGTTTCAAGTTCCATGGTGTCCAACTATCATGGTTCAAACACACCAAGACAGTAGTGAAGAGGGCACGACAACAACTTTTCCCCCTCAGGAGACTGAAAAAACTTTGCATGGTTCCCCAGATCCTCAAAAAGTTCTGCACCATCGAGAGCATCCTGACCGGTTGCATCACCGCTTGGTATGGCAACTGCTCAGCATCAGACCGCAAGGTGCTACAGAGGGTAGTGTGTACGGCCCAGTACATCACTGGGGCCAAGCTTCCTGCCATTCAGGACTTATATACCAGGCGGTGTCAGAGGAAAGCCCCAAAAATTGTCAAAGACTCCAGTCACCCTAGCATAGACTGTTCTCTCTGCTACCGCACGGCAAGTCTAGGTCCAAAAGGCTTCTTAACAGCTTCTACCCCCAAGCCATAAGACTGCTGAACAATTAATCAAATGGCCACCCAGACAATTTACATTATGCATAGTCGCTGGACTCTACCCACACACACTCTACACTGACACTCCAACACTGGACTCTACCCACACACTCACACATACTATACTGACACTCCAACACTGGACTCTACTCACACACTCACACATACTATACTGACACTCCAACACACATACACACACACACACACACACACACACGCACTCTCACACACACACACACGCACACACACACACAAGCATATTGACGCCACACACACTCACACAGACACTCTCCCACACGCTGCTGCTACTCTGTTTGTCACTTTTACCCCTACCTATGTACATATTACCTCAACTACCTCAACTACCTTGTACCCCTGACAATGATTTGGTACCGGTACCCCCTGTATATAGCCTTGTTATTGTTATTTTATTGTGTTACTTTTTATTATAATTATTATAATTTTTTCAGTCTTTCTTGAACTGCATTGTTGGTTAAGGGCTTGTTAGTAAGCATTTCACTGTAAGGTCTACACCTGTTGTATTGTTGGTTAAGGGCTTGTTAGTAAGCATTTCACTGTAAGGTCTACACCTGTTGTATTGTTGGTTAAGGGCTTGTTAGTAAGCATTTCACTGTAAGGTCTACACCTGTTGTATTGTTGGTTAAGGGCTTGTTAGTAAGCATTTCACTGTAAGGTCTACACCTGTTGTATTGTTGGTTAAGGTCTTGTTAGTAAGCATTTCACTGTAAGGTCTACACCTGTTGTATTGTTGGTTAAGGGCTTGTTAGTAAGCATTTCACTGTAAGGTCTACACCTGTTGTATTGTTGGTTAAGGGCTTGTTAGTAAGCATTTCACTGTAAGGTCTACACCTGTTGTATTGTTGGTTAAGGGCTTGTTAGTAAGCATTTCACTGTAAGGTCTACACCTGTTGTATTGTTGGTTAAGGGCTTGTTAGTAAGCATTTCACTGTAAGGTCTACACCTGTTGTATTGTTGGTTAAGGGCTTGTTAGTAAGCATTTCACTGTAAGGTCTACACCTGTTGTATTGTTGGTTAAGGGCTTGTTAGTAAGCATTTCACTGTAAGGTCTACACCTGTTGTATTGTTGGTTAAGGGCTTGTTAGTAAGCATTTCACTGTAAGGTCTACACCTGTTGTATTGTTGGTTAAGGGCTTGTTAGTAAGCATTTCACTGTAAGGTCTACACCTGTTGTATTGTTGGTTAAGGGCTTGTTAGTAAGCATTTCACTGTAAGGTCTACACCTGTTGTATTGTTGGTTAAGGTCTTGTTAGTAAGCATTTCACTGTAAGGTCTACACCTGTTGTATTGTTGGTTAAGGGCTTGTTAGTACGCATTTCACTGTAAGGTCTACACCAAATCAATAAAGATTGATTTGATTAGATTACGCTAAAGGAATGGGAAAATCATAGATTGTTAGCATTAGCATTGACAGTATACAGAATTGTAAGTGCATTGTTTTAGCTCACAGGGTGTTGAGGAGACCAGACTCACTGTGGCTGCTGGTTTGACTTCTATCTGGAAGGCAGTAGCTTCCAGTTTGGCCTCGTATTCCGCCTGGATGTTATCCCTCTTCTTCAGAACAGTCTGGCAGAGCAGAAACACACCAAAAATAATATAATCACACACTACACACACAGTCCCCTCCTTTAGAACAGCCTGACAGAGCAAACACGCCAGATGTTAGCAGCCTTCTGCAGAGAAAGGCCAGACCACTACAGACACTCTGCAGTCCAGAATGGCTGAGGTTCCCTCCTCAGAGACCCCCTCCTCATAGACCCCCTCCTCAGAGACCCCCTCCTCAGAGACCCCCTCCTCAGAGACCCCCTCCTCATAGACCCCCTCCTCAGAGACCCCCTCCTCAGAGACCCCCTCCTCAGAGACCCCCTCCTCAGAGAACCCCTCCTCAGAGACCCCCTCCTCATAGACCCCCTCCTCAGAGACCCCCTCCTCAGAGACCCCCTCCTCAGAGACCCCCTCCTCAGAGACTCCCTCTGTCAGGAGGCATTCATTAAGACGTCTTAATTAAATCATAGTTTAATCATAATTGAATATCTGTTTTTATCCCGAATAAAAACAACATTTACAGTGCCTTGCAAAAGTATATATATTTTGAAAGATGAATAAAATGTAATACATTAAATATAGTTGTTACATAAGTATTCAGCTCCCCCACCTGCATACCCATATTGGTATCAGAACATACTCCAGTAAATGTATTAGGAAGGGATGCACTATGTAGAATGGACATTCAAATTAAATGTACATCAGAAGGGATGATAAAAGACAGGGAAGGAACAGGACAATAAATGGTGATGACTACAGAACAGGCAGCACATATGTATTGGATAGGAGAGATAGAAGAGCCAGTACAGGAAGTGTTAGATAAATGGGGTTTATTATAGCATATGACCAGAGTTAGGATTTCATTGTACATTACAATATGACCCATAAATACCCAAACCTATGTTGGAACAATTATTATTTATTGATTTTAATAAATAATTGTAAATCAATTATTGATTTTGACATGATACTGAACTGGTTTAAGATACCAGGATCAGAGCCTCATATAACTTTACTGGTGGCTGAAGGACACCAAGCAAAAGATCTGGGACCAATGATGAAGAGAGCTAAAACTGTGAAGTGGGAAAACACAGAGAATCCATTGGTTTTCCAGTCTACCGACAAAAACCTGATTAAAGTCCTCTATTGGAGAACCACAAGAGGTGGAGATAACTGAAGAAAAACAGTATGAGTGAAGAAACAAAACTCCATGGAAGCACCAATACCCCATGAGACCTGAGGCCGAAGCAGGAATACAAGCTACAAAAGATGGGCTAATAGAAGCAGACGTACTGGTGGAGACCCAGAGTGATTGTAACACGCCACTGCTTCCAGTACTAAAGGCAGACAAACAGAAGTGGAGATTGGTCCATGACCTGAGAGCAGTGAACGACATAGTACAAGATTACCAAGCCGAGGAACCTAACCCACACACACTGTTAACAAACATTACACCAGGAGCAAAATGGGTTTCAGTGATAGATTTACGTGGAGCAGGCACTTGTTTGCGTTCTCGTACAGAAACAAAAAGGTACACGAGAATGCCCCAGGGTTTTAAATACTCACCTCATGTATTTAATGAGGTATTGAGAGCTGATCTGGAAGATCTGACACTGGAGGGAACGCTAACAAAGTATGTAGATGTATGTGCAACAACAATAGAACAATGTCACCAAGACACTATGAAGATCCTGGAGAGACTGGCAAACAGAGGCCATAAAGTATCACAGAAGAAACTCCAATACTGCCAGCCACAAGTTGAGTCTCTGGGATATCCAGAGATAATCTACACCCATCACAAGATAACTGAAATTATTGAGCAGGGGAAGTTTGTACTGACAAATGCAAGGTTGCTGGAACATTTGACACTGCTTACCTATCCAGTTTTAGGGACTATGAGGGTAACCATGCTGGGTATGCCATAGTGAGGAAAGGAATAGACCAGCCATGCTCTGCTCAACTAGCAGAGTTAATTAACAACAGCGTGCAGGAAAGGAAGAGATAAAGTGGTAAACATTTAGCATGATTCAGCATATATATATATATATATATATATATATATAAGTATGTCACCTGTTTGGAGCAGCTTGGAAGCAGAGAGGGTTTAGAAAAACAGACAGGAATCCCATCTTACATTGTGAGCAAATACAGGAATTAATGAAAGCTTTACTTCTGCCGAAACAGGTAGCAATCATTAAATGTCAAGTAACCTACTTATTACTAACGCTCATGGGTTTGATCATTGTGCACGGGGGGATGTGATGAGGACAATTAAGAAGCAAGGTTTTTGGTCTTGATACAAGCAGGCAACAGTAGATGCTCAATTAGCAGAATGTGAAACGTGCCAAGAATAATATCAGGAAAGGGATAACAGCACCAATTGGACATATTTAAACACCTGGTAATGGACTATGTAGATATGATTCGGCCAGTGAATGGAAAGAGATACATGCTAGTGATAATTGATAGGTTTAGCAGGTGGGTTGAGGCAGTTCCATCTAAGGATGATGGATCAGGAACAGTATTGAAGTTCTTATTGAGAGAAGTGATGCCTCGATTTGGAATTCCTACCGAAACCAGTTCTGACAATGGATCCGCTTTCGTGCAGAAGACAGTAAAAACGGTGGTACAACAGCGTATAAAACAGAGACTGGGTTGTGTGTATCATCCCCAGTCTCAGGGTATTGTGGAAAAAGTAAATGAAACTCTGAAAGCAACATTTTTGAAAATCTGTGAGAGTACAAAGATGAATTGAGTGGATGCTTTGCCTCTGGCACTAATGAGTTAATCTCATGCCAGCTAACAGAATAATGAATCTAACACCGCATGAAATGCTTAACATAAAGTTAACATAAAGCTATCAACAGGAGAAGAACAGGGTTCCAGAGCCAGAGGTGGACCAACCACGAGCGGTCGAGCCAGGGGACAAAGGAGGAAGTGGAACGAGTCAAGACGAGAGGAACCCTACACGGTCACCCAGGCCACGCCGACAGCTGTTCAAGTAGAGGGAAGCTCGACCTGGTACCATCGCAACCACAGCACCAGAATACCACGACGGGTACGACGACCCAGAGATGGGGAAGCAGAAGCTGCTGAAACCATCTGGGGAAGAAGATGAAACAGGAACAGAAGAAGAAGGGCAAAGGGAGGAAGCTGAAGCAGAATCACCGCTCTCTGCTGAGACACTGGCGATGGGGGAAGCTGGCAGTGAGAATGTTACTGCTGAGCTACGTGCTCTGGGTGATGCCTACAGTACAGGGCCAGACATAGATGAAACCCAAAGCAACGACCATCAAGACCTCACAGACCATCGAGACCATCCAGACTTACACACATCAGAACAGCCCGAACTCCAAGACCATCAGGAACTTCCTGAACTTCGAGATATTCCAGAAGTCCAAGATCTCCAAGAGCACCAAGACTCCGCAGACTTCGAAAGGCAGTGGAGATTCTCCGCCTTTCACCACCATCAACTTCACAGACATCACATGGTCAGAATGAACAGGTAGAGACAGGTGTCAACAGACCCACTGGTATAATGGACATAGAACAAACAGGAGAACTCCAGAGTAAAAGAGAGACAATGGCTGGAACTACCAAAGACGATCAAAGAAATCAAGAACAAACACGAGAACAATGTGCGTTGGCTATTTTGCTACAAGCCATCCCAGCACAAAGTAGAACAGTAAACTGTACAGTTAGTGGACTGGTAGACAATATGGCTACACAAACTATTAGTTTCACATTCACCAAAGAAAATTGAGATATGAGTACAAAGCTATAACTGGATCAAGATGTGATGTGACAATGAAAGCTATGAAGTTATGGCATACTGAACTAAATGTGATCTGTAACAGCCCTGTGTGTACAACAGTGAACTTAACTATGGACAGAGAAGAAGCAGGACAACTAGTAAGCAATGCAGCAACACAGATCACTAACAGCCACGAGAGGCTGAGTGGATTCCATGGACTTGTGAAATAAGAATGAATGGCAGAGTTCCTAAGAGACTTAAAAGGGAAGGGACAGTGTGTTCTGCTGACCTGATTGACAATAGTACATCGGTTGTACCTGCTGAAGTTTCAGTGGAAGTGAGTGATGATGGATGTGGAAAGAAGCACTGAACAATGGCTGGTACAAATGTGTATCATGCAGTAAATCTCCCACAGGAAATGTGGTGATTGTACCAGAACCTGCAACCTATGGATGATGTGCTGTATACAAGATGTGATGCAAAGAAATGTAGATACCCATTGTGTGAAGCAAAGTGCAGAGAACTATTGGCATGAAGATCTTAAACAAGAGTAGAAGCAGAAGTGAGTGTGATGTCTGAGATATCTACTAAATTAACGAAACCACCAATTGGAACCTATGATCTCAGTAAAAATGAGTATGAATGTTTTTATAGTTATACAGGTACAAACTTAGTAGGGAATTCCACAGTTAAATGCAATGTGACATGGATCCTAGGATGGAGCCCTAGTTCAGGAAGAAGTGATTATTTGCCAAAGGCGAGAATGGAACACCTGAGTGACAGATGTGGAGATATGACTTATTCACGTCCATCATTGACGTATCATAGACTACAAGATGTTGGAGTAGCAGATAGTTTCTTCCACACATCCAGAAACTATCTGTTTAATATTCTTCCAGCAAAATGGACTGGACTATGTGCACTCGTTAGAGCAGTTGATAGAACGCACCAGGAGGTTATTGCAAAACATAGAGGAAGAAGAGCATATCAAGATGAGTGGGACCCTCTGAGGGTTGATGAGCAAAGCATTGACCTGAAGCGGAAGAAGAGAGCGTATGAACCTGATCCCAAGGTACAGTTGGACTCCGTAGGCCAACCTGGAGGAATCCCCAATGAGTTTAAATCAAGAAGTGAAATCTCTGCACCTGCCTGGAAGCGCAGCCTATCACTGGTGGTACAGTAACCGATAAATGATACAATGTATCAACATTGCTCGCTTTGCGGGCTGCTCCAACGTAATAAATATACAAATCTATCAACAGAAGACTCATTGCTCATTGGACTGCATCACGGCTACATTATATATATTTTTTAAACTGACAGAGGAATCAATCATTATTACTCACACACATTTATCAGATGTTATTGTTGGTGTAGTGAAATGTTTGTGTTTCTAGATCCAAGAGTACAGTAGTATCTAACAGTAATATCTAACAGTAGTATCTAACAGTAGTATCTAACAGTCGTATCTAACAGTAATATCTAACAGTAGTATCTAACAGTAGTATCTAACAGTCGTATCTAACAGTAATATCTAACAGTAGTATCTAACAGTAGTATCTAACAGTAATATCTAACAGTAGTATCTAACAATTCACAACAATACACACATCTATAAATATTAGGATGAGCAATGTTGGAGTGGCATTGACTAGAATACAGTAGAATAGAATACAGTAGAATAGAATACAGTAGATACATATGAGATGAGTAAAGCAGTATTTAAACATTACTAAAGTGACTAGTGTTCCATTATTAAAGTGGCCAGTGATTCCATGTCTATGTTTACAGGGCAGCAGATTGTAAGGTGCAGAGTTGAGCCGGCTAGTGATGGCTATTTAACAGTCTGATGACCTTGATATAGAATCTGTTTTTCAGTCTCTCGGTCCCAGCTTTGGTGCACCTCTACTGACCTCGCCTTCTGGATGATAACGTGGTGAACAGGAAGTGGCTCGGGTGGTTTTGATTTATTTATTATTTAATGTAACCTTTATTTAACTAGGAAAGTCAGTTAAGAACAAATTCTTATTTACAATGACAGCCTACACCGGCCAAACCTGGACGACGCTGGGACAATTGTGAGCCGCCCTATGGGACTCCCAATCACGGCCGGTTGTGATACAGCCTGGATTCGAACCAGGGTGTCTGTAGTGACGCCTCTAGCACTGAGGTGCAGTGCCTTAGACCGCTGCGCCACTTGGGAGCCCTGGTTGATGTCCTTGATCTTTTTGGCCTTCCTGTGACATCGGGTGCTGTAGGTGTCCTGGAGGGCAGGTAGTTTGCCTCCGGTGATGCGTTGGGCAGACAGCACCACCCTCTGGAGAGCCCTGCAGTTGCGGGCGGTGCAGTTGCCGTACCAGGCGGTGATACAGCCCGACAGGATGCTCTCAATTGTGCATCTGTAAAAGTTTGTGGTAGTTTTAGGTGTTAAGCCGAATTTCTTTAGCCTCCTGAGGTTGAAGAGGCTCTGTTGCACCTTCTTCACCACACTGTCTGTGTGTGGGTGGACCATTTCAGTTTGCCAGTGATGTGTACACCGAGGAGCTTTCCATCTTCTCCCCTGCGGTCCCATCGATGTGGATCGGGGGGTGCGCCCTCTGCTGTTTCCTGAAGTCCACGATCAGCTCCTTAGTTTTGTTGACGTTGAGTGAGAGGTTATTTTCCTGGCACCACACTCCCAGAGCCCTCACCTCCTCCCTGTAGGCTGTCTCGTCATTGTTGGTAATCAAGCCTACTACTGTTGTGTCGTCTGAAAACTTGATGATTGAGTTGGAGGCGTGCTTGGCCACGCAGTCATGGGTGAAAAGGGAGTACAGGAGGGGGCTGAGCATGCACCCTTGTGGGGCCCCAGTGGGGCTGAGTACGCACCCCATGAAAGTGAAGTGGATATTATTGGACCTTCGCATACTAGATACTAGTAACTGTTCAACTGAATTTATAAAAATGTTATAACAGCAGGTTCTTTAGATCGGTAGTCCTGAAAAAGTTGCTAGTTTCATATGAAAAGGTACTACGGTTCTAAAATGTTGGTATGATAAGTATCATGAGGTTTTGGTGCAGTGCTGGGGAAAGAGGAAGCGACATGATGTGGTGAAAGTCTGCTTCCTCAGCAGTCAGAGGACATTAGAGAGAGAGCGAGTAAACCAGACTCTCCAGAAAGTATTCAACCCCTTGACTGTTTCCACATGTTGTTATGTTACAGCCTGAATTTAAAATGTATTAAAATGCAAACTGTTTAGAGCTGGCCTACATACACTAGTCATTCAAAATCATGTTAAACACTTATGTGACTTGTTAAGCACATTTTTACTCCTGAACTTATTTAGGCTTGCCATAACAAAGTGGTTGAATACTTATTGACTCAAGACATTTCAGCTTTTAATTTTTAATTTGTCAAAATTTTGAAAAACATAATTCCACTTTGACATTATGGGGTACCTCATCTATGTACGCCACACATACAATTATATGTATGGTCCATCAGTCAAGCAGTGAATTTCAAACACAGATTCAACCACAAAGACCAGGGATGTTTTTCAATGCCTCGCAAAGAAGGGCACCTATTGGTAGATGGGTAAAAATAAAAAAGCAGACATTGAATATCCCTTTGAGCATGGTGAAGATACTAATTACACTTTGGATGGTGTATCAATACACCAGTCACTACAAAGATAAAAGGTATCCTCCCTAACTCAGAAGCCGGAGAGGAAGGAAATCTCTTAAGGATTTCACCATGAGGCCAATGGTGACTTTAGAACAGTTAGAGTTTAATGGATGTGATAGGAGAAACCTGAGCAAGTCTCCGCAGCAGCTGAGCTGGAGGAGCGCGTATTTATTCTGCTGCAGAAACTATTAAGGCCAGCCAGCAGGTCAAACGAATGACAAAAATGTGTGAGTCACTCAGAAAAATGAATCATGATTCTCTAGAACTAATCGTTTGTGAACTGCAGTTTGGTCAGTGAAGGAAATCAGTATATGAATTGTGAATTGATGTTAGCTTGTCAGCTAGCAAGGAAAGTTAACCTACAAAGCTGGAAGTTACCGGTATCTTCTTGCTTTGTTCTAGCCTGTAATGACATTGTTTCGCAAACAGTAATTAACAGATTCAACATGTCGTGTTGCATTATTCAAATGTGTGTAGCATGAGTGGAGAGCTAACATGATGCAGCCCAGACTCCCAGTGAGGTAACATGATGCAGGCCAGACTCCCAGTGAGGTAACATGATGCAGGCCAGACTCCCAGTGAGGTAACATGATGCAGGCCAGACTCCCAGTGAGTGGGGAGCTAACATGATGCAGGCCAGACTCCCAGTGAGTGGAGAGGTAATATGATGCAGGCCAGACTCCCAGTGAGTGGAGAGGTAACATGATGCAGGCCAGACTCCCAGTGAGTGGGGAGGTAACATGATGCAGGCCAGACTCCCAGTGAGTGGGGAGCTAACATGATGCAGGCCAGACTCCCAGTGAGGTAACATGATGCAGGCCAGACTCCCAGTGAGGTAACATGATGCAGGCCAGACTCCCAGTGAGGTAACATGATGCAGGCCAGACTCCCAGTGAGTGGGGAGGTAACATGATGCAGGCCAGACTCCCAGTGAGTGGGGAGCTAACATGATGCAGGCCAGTCTCCCAGTGAGGTAACATGATGCAGGCCAGACTCCCAGTGAGTGGTTCCTTGTTAGCAGTAAGAGGAGAGACATGCACGGTGTGCTTGCGCTATAAATGCTACACTGATAGACATACTTGATCCTCTCAATCAGTTGATGACATACGACACATTTGACAGACATACCGAAGGTAACCAAAATTCTAGTACCAAAACGTTTTTCATGTTCTAGTATCGAAAAAGTACTGAAGTTTCGGTATACTGTACTTTACTGCATTCTACTGTACTTTACTGCATCCTACTGTACTTTACTGCATTCTACTGCATTCTACTGTACCTTCATGGAATCAATGTAGAGGACGTATTCTCGGAGCACGGGCAGGAAGTCTTCACTCATGTCCTCTGTGAGTTCGTCCAGAGCGCTGGAGCAGTTAGCTACACAGCCGGCCACGCCATCCAGGGGCTCCTGTAGCTCCTCCTCCGACACCGCCCAGGTGGTGTAGACAGGACCGTACTCACGTAGCTCTACCAGGTACTCTGAATACACAGGGAGGAGGGACACCGTAGTCAGAGACAGAAGGGAGGAGAGGCAGAGAAGAGAGAAGGGGACAGTCACAGCCCAGGTGGTGTAGACAGGACCGTACTCACGCAGCTCTACCAGGTACTCACACACTCACACAGACTCACACACACCAGGGAGTCACTGACACAGAGTCAGACAGACAGTCACAGCCCAAAGCGGCAGTCAGTCAGCGCAGAACAGAAAAGAGTGACCTTTACCTCAGTGTTACCAACCTGACTGTTCTTTGATGATTCTCTGTGCTATCCTGTTGATAGTACCCAGCTTCTGTGTGAACATATCCAGGTAGTCTCCCATGACAGAAAACTCCATGGGTCGGCCCCTCAGCTTGAACCCTCCTGTCACGTACTTCACCGACTCCCCCATTTTAGAGAGCAGGGATAGGCCTTGTCTCTTATTCAGGTCCTGGGGAGAACACAGAACACGCAGGTTAACACAACGGTTCGAGCCTTGTCCACCACTGTTACAACATTACACCAACAGAGACTTTGATTGGAGATTCCTTCAAACTTTATTAATTCACTGTGGGAAGTACGAGTCAGAAATACATACAGGACTGTAATGCTCATTTCTCCTCTATCGAACATACTAGGTGGTATTCAGATTGCCACTTTCATACCGACCTTGTGCCGTAATACCAGCACTGAACATAAAGGGAGCTATTTTCAAACCCCACTGAGCCTTTGTAATCCGAAGGTTAGCAATGCTAACAAGTACACATAGAATCCCATAGCGAAAGCTAGCTAAATGCTAATAAGTGCATTGCAAACATTATTGAAGAATATACAGTGAACAAATATATAAACACAACAATTTCAAAGATTTTACTGAGTTACAGTTCATATAAGGAAATCAGTCAATTGAAATAAATTCATTAGGCCCTAATCTATGGATTTCACATGACTAGGAATAGAGAAATGCATATGTTGGTCAAAGACACCTTAAAAAAAAAAAGGTAGGGTTGTGGATCAGAAAACCAGTCAGTATCTGGAGACCATTTGCCTCATGCAGCTCCTTAGCATTGAGTTAATCAGGCTGTTGATTGTGGACGTATTTGCGAAGTTGCTGGATATTGGTGGGAACTGGAACACGCTGTCGTACACGTCGATCCAGAGCACTCCAAACATGCTCAAAGTGAGTATGCAGGCCATGGAAGAACTGGGACATTTTCATCTTCCAGGAATTGTGTACAGATCCTTGCGACATGGGGCCGTGCATTATCAAGCTGAAACATGAGGTGATGGAGGTGGATGAATGGCACAACAATGGGCCTCAGGATCTCGTCACGGTATCTTTGTGCATTGAAATTGCCATCGATAAAATGCAATTGTGTTCGTTGTCCGTAGCTTCTGCTTTCCCATATCATAACCTGTTCACAACGTTGACATCAGCAAACCGCTCGAACCCACACAACGCCATATACGCTTGATAAAGAAATGTATGCTTAAAGTAATGACTAAAGTGTTCCACCCTGAAACTGTGTAATGTGTGAGATGTTTTAGAGTCCTAAGATTATAATTCTAAGAATGTGTGTGAATAGACAAGTCAAGACTAGGTTAGAATGTTACCATTTGGTAAAACAGTCAGGATGTAGTTAAGACAACAAAGGAGAAGACAGGCTATTTGTGAATGTTGTAAAAACTAGATAACAGGAGGGTGGTCTCCTCTTTCCCAGGGAGGGGGAGTAGGCTGTTAGGCTTGTTTAGACAACATGATTGAGTGTGGGTTCAGTAACAGGACAGTGTGTCTTTGAAGGGAGAGACCTGAGAGGTCACAGCCCCTATCAAGCAGGGTTGGGGCTTTCTGACTTAGGTGTGTGTATAAAAGATGGACTCTGAACTTAGAGGGCAGAGCTCTCTGAATAAATACTGACCATTGTAAGCTGGGACTCTGTCTGTATTATTTAACTGATGCATTACAACCTTCAGGATACAGATAGAGTAATAAAATAGTTCATTTAGAACATTGAGATAGAAATTCTCGTGACATTCTCGCTGTCTGCCATCTGCCTGGTATAGTTGAAACCATGAAGAGCACACATTTCCAGTGTGCCAGTGGCCATGGAAGGTGAGAATTTGCCCACAAGTCGGTTACGACGCCGATCTGCAGTCAGGTCAAGACCATGGTGAGGATGACGAGCACGCAGATGAGCTTCCCAGAGACGGTTTCTGACAGCTTCTTCAGAAATTCTTTGGTTGTGCAAACCCACAGTTTCATCAGCTGTCTGGGTGGCTGGTCTCAGACGATCCCACAGGTGAAGTAGCTGGATGTGGAGGTTCTGGGCTGGCATGGTTACACGTGGTCTGCGGCTGTGAGGCCGGTTGGATGTACTGCTAAATTCTCCAAAATGACTTGGTTAGAGAAATTAACATTAAAAAGCCAAACTTAACAATATCTGCCAATTAATTTCCAGCAATATTGCCCCAGTCTGTCTGTTTGGTGCAGCATGTGTCCATCACTCCGTATGTAGCCAGTTAGCGATGCTAATGATAACCGTTTTGTGGGACAGAAAGACTTTCCCAAAAACCTTCTCAATTAAATGTTATTTGTATCAATTGGGCGGCCATTGTTTTGCTGTGACATGTTCTGCAGCATTAGGCTAAAAGCAGAAACATCACTAGACCAAACGGTCATGACATGTTCTGCAGCATTAGGCTAAAAGCAGAAACATCACTAGACCAAACGGTCATGACATGTTCTGCAGCATTAGGCTAAAAGCAGAAACATCACTAGACCAAACGGTCATGACATGTTCTGCAGCAGTAGGCTAAAAGCAGAAACATCACTAGACCAAACGGTCATGACATGTTCTGCAGCATTAGGCTAAAAGCAGAAACATCACTAGACCAAACGGTCATGACATGTTCTGCAGCAGTAGGCTAAAAGCAGAAACATCACTAGACCAAACGGTCATGACATGTTCTGCAGCAGTAGGCTAAAAGCAGAAACATCACTAGACCAAACGGTCATGACATGTTCTGCAGCAGTAGGCTAAAAGCAGAAACATCACTAGACCAAACGGTCATGACATGTTCTGCAGCATTAGGCTAAAAGCAGAAACATCACTAGACCAAACGGTCATGACATGTTCTGCAGCAGTAGGCTAAAAGCAGAAACATCACTAGACCAAACGGTCATGACATGTTCTGCAGCAGTAGGCTAAAAGCAGAAACATCACTAGACCAAACGGTCATGACATGTTCTGCAGCATTAGGCTAAAAGCAGAAACATCACTAGACCAAACGGTCATGACATGTTCTGCAGCTGTAGGCTAAAAGCAGAAACATCACTAGACCAAACGGTCATGACATGTTCTGCAGCATTAGGCTAAAAGCAGAAACATCACTAGACCAAACGGTCATGACATGTTCTGCAGCATTAGGCTAAAAGCAGAAACATCACTAGACCAAACGGTCATGACATGTTCTGCAGCAGTAGGCTAAAAGCAGAAACATCACTAGACCAAACGGTCATGACATGTTCTGCAGCATTAGGCTAAAAGCAGAAACATCACTAGACCAAACGGTCATGACATGTTCTGCAGCAGTAGGCTAAAAGCAGAAACATCACTAGACCAAACGGTCATGACATGTTCTGCAGCATTAGGCTAAAAGCAGAAACATCACTAGACCAAACGGTCATGACATGTTCTGCAGCATTAGGCTAAAAGCAGAAACATCACTAGACCAAACGGTCATGACATGTTCTGCAGCATTAGGCTAAAAGCAGAAACATCACTAGACCAAACGGTCATGACATGTTCTGCAGCAGTAGGCTAAAAGCAGAAACATCACTAGACCAAACGGTCATGACATGTTCTGCAGCAGTAGGCTAAAAGCAGAAACATCACTAGACCAAACGGTCATGACATGTTCTGCAGCAGTAGGCTAAAAGCAGAAACATCACTAGACCAAACGGTCATGACATGTTCTGCAGCATTAGGCTAAAAGCAGAAACATCACTAGACCAAACGGTCATGACATGTTCTGCAGCAGTAGGCTAAAAGCAGAAACATCACTAGACCAAACGGTCATGACATGTTCTGCAGCAGTAGGCTAAAAGCAGAAACATCACTAGACCAAACGGTCATGACATGTTCTGCAGCATTAGGCTAAAAGCAGAAACATCACTAGACCAAACGGTCATGACATGTTCTGCAGCTGTAGGCTAAAAGCAGAAACATCACTAGACCAAACGGTCATGACATGTTCTGCAGCATTAGGCTAAAAGCAGAAACATCACTAGACCAAACGGTCATGACATGTTCTGCAGCATTAGGCTAAAAGCAGAAACATCACTAGACCAAACGGTCATGACATGTTCTGCAGCAGTAGGCTAAAAGCAGAAACATCACTAGACCAAACGGTCATGACATGTTCTGCAGCATTAGGCTAAAAGCAGAAACATCACTAGACCAAACGGTCATGACATGTTCTGCAGCAGTAGGCTAAAAGCAGAAACATCACTAGACCAAACGGTCATGACATGTTCTGCAGCATTAGGCTAAAAGCAGAAACATCACTAGACCAAACGGTCATGACATGTTCTGCAGCATTAGGCTAAAAGCAGAAACATCACTAGACCAAACGGTCATGACATGTTCTGCAGCATTAGGCTAAAAGCAGAAACATCACTAGACCAAACGGTCATGACATGTTCTGCAGCATTAGGCTAAAAGCAGAAACATCACTAGACCAAACGGTCATGACATGTTCTGCAGCAGTAGGCTAAAAGCAGAAACATCACTAGACCAAACGGTCATGACATGTTCTGCAGCATTAGGCTAAAAGCAGAAACATCACTAGACCAAACGGTCATGACATGTTCTGCAGCATTAGGCTAAAAGCAGAAACATCACTAGACCAAACGGTCATGACATGTTCTGTAGGACTAGACAGACATGACATTTCTTATCAGGTGCATATTTATCAATAATTGGAAGAAGCAATTTCAACATCAAGTGCAGCGTCTGGGTGCTCCTTATTAAGACCAACAAATATTTGTAATATCATCCACATAAGATTCACAGCAAAATCTTTTGCATGATCTCATACACTATTTTATGTCCAGCTGTTGGAACTTTGGCTTTTATTAATAGTGTAGCCAGTAAGCAACATCCAGCTTAAGCCAGGCCCAGCTCCAGCTACACTTGATCCCTGAATCCACAAGCAACGCCTCATTTTCACGTAATTCTCTCATTCCAAAAATTAACCACATACTGTAGAGGGAAAACATTAGTTCACAGATAGTAGTTAGTTTGTTAGCTAGTTAACATTTCACACAGATTGCCAGGGGCCAGTAAGCAACTAACGCATTATAACTTGAGGAATGGCAAGGAGTCGTATAACGTAACCAGTTAATACTATAGCGAATTGGTTAGGTTACTAACGTTAGCTCATCTGATGTTGTTTAGACTTGATTAACCAGCTACTTTTCACACCATAAACTCAATTATTTGATCCGTTAAGATGTTGCTCAACATTTCTCTGGCTAGCTAACGGAGAATTCGAGCCAGCTAGCAAGATACTTAACAATGCTAATAATACTTGTTCCACCACACTTTCTCCCTCACCTCAAACTTTCCAAATGCCAGTTGTTTTTCGGTTACAGTTCGTTAAATACGCTTCATCACCTTCTCACCCCCGTCTCCGTGGTCAGGCTTCTCACCTTCCTCTTCATTACCGTTCAGGGGACGCAGTGCTGTACCTGGCAAACTGCCTTTCTACTCTCTGCTGTCCAGAGCGCAAACTTTTTCCAGAGAGAAAGATGTATGCTGTAAGGGTTGTAACTTCTCTCTTCAGTCGTGTGCTGCATTCTGTTGTTATGTGAACGATTGGCTGAGCCTTGGATACAGCCAGTGTTGCTCCAAATGTGCATCACTCATTCGCTTACAGACAGTAGTGATCCACGTTTCTGAGATGCTCCTCCTTCGTGACAAGAATGTTGTCAAGATAAACTGCTACCTTGCAGAACTCTCTCCATGGTTCTTTGGAAGATAGCTGGCATGGAGGACACCCTGAAAGGTAAGCGTTTGAAGGTATATGGGTGTTTGTGGCCAGGTACTTTTGTGAAGCTCCATTAGCACTTGCTGATATGCGTGACTCATGTTGTCATCCGGTTAACACTGAAATCAAGTCCTCCACTTTGGGTATGGGGTACTGCTCCAGAGGGGAAACTATTTTAACAGTCAGCTTGTATCACTGCATAGTCTGATTGAACCATCTGGTCCAAGTATGAGAACTGGTGCTGCCCACTCAGAGAACTTGACAGGAATAATTATATCCTCTTTTAAAAAGAGTCTGTCAATTTCCATATGCACTTTAGAATTCATGGCATATGGAAGTGATCTTGGCCTATAGAACCTGGGAGTAGCATCTGTAGTAACATGAATGGAAGCTTGGACCCCTTTAATAGTCTCTCAGTCAGTGTAATGGGGGTGTCTCTCAGTCAGTGTAATGGGGGTGTCTCTCAGTCAGTGTAATGGGGGTGTCTCTCAGTCAGTGTAATGGGGGTGTCTCTCAGTCAGTGTAATGGGGGTGTCTCTCAGTCAGTGTAATGGGGGTGTCTCTCAGTCAGTTTATTGGGGGTGTCTCTCAGTCAGTTTATTGGGGGTGTCTCTCAGTCAGTTTATTGGGGGTGTCTCTCAGTCAGTTTATTGGGGGTGTCTCTCAGTCAGTTTATTGGGGGTGTCTCTCAATCAGTGGCGACCAATCATTCAGGGCAAGACAAAAATAGTTGAGTTAATAAAGTTGCATACAAACATCTTTTTTGCTTTCTTGAGTAAGGCAGCTCCAAAATGCAGGTGTTTAAGCCTAGCTCAGTGCTTTCTGAGGTGGTGTTTAAGCCTCGCTCAGTGCTTTCTGAGGTGGTGTTTAAGCCTAGCTCAGTGCTTTCTGAGGTGGTGTTTAAGCCTCGCTCAGTGCTTTCTGAGGTGGTGTTTAAGCCTAGCTCAGTGCTTTCTGAGGTGGTGTTTAAGCCTAGCTCAGTGCTTTCTGAGGTGGTGTTTTAGCCTCGCTCAGTGCTTTCTGAGGTGGTGTTTTAGCCTCGCTCAGTGCTTTCTGAGGTGGTGTTTTAGCCTCGCTCAGTGCTTTCTGAGGTGGTGTTTTAGCCTCGCTCAGTGCTTTCTGAGGTGGTGCAGCCAGCGTAATGTTATCTAGTTGCGCCGTGATTGGCTCAATGTTCTGTTACTCATGGGGACACTAAGTTGCTAGCTAACTTAGCTGGTTCATTGTTGCCCATGCAAGGACGTTAGGCTAACAAAAGCGTACTGTATGACAGAGCCAACATGAAATAGAGGAGGATGGCATTGGATTGCATTTTATCTAGGTAGCCTATGACAACAAGCGTACTGTATGACAGAGCCACACACATACACACACACACATACAAATCAGTACCATGGACAGCCACATGACATTTAGCAACATTGGACTTAATTGTCCTAGAGAGATTTACATGGATATCAAAACGTCACACCAGGTTAAGCCTACATGAAACACAGCCATTATTTAAAGTGTTTCTAAAATCCCCTATGGGAAAAATGAATGGTGGAAAAACAGTTGGAACCATTTCCCTGTTTGACCGCTAGGTTTTATGGGTATTATGACACATCCACTGTGGGGCTCTATTGAGCAAACAACGCAATTATCCCAACATAGGTTGTAATATGGAATAATTGATTGGCTTGGCTTCCTCAGTGATTCTACCCACACACCGCTACTGTAGACCAGCCCTATATTAATTATTCTAGCTACTTCTGAAGCACATGTTGTGACCCAGAAACTAATACGTAAATTCATTAACTTATTATAAAAGCTAAAATGTTGATATGAATACCTGTGTAAAAGCACTAATATCCTATGAGACGCATTACATAGAAAATTGTACACAGAAGATCTCCCTTTCTTTCTGTGCCCCTGAATGTTGCCAGGTTATTAGCTAGCTAGCCAATGAGGTAACATGACTGAACAAAGTGTCAGCAAAAGGTTAACAACGTTGACGCGTGAGTAGTTTCAGAAAGGCCCAGGACATGTGCAGGCAATCCGGTATACCGCCCAGGCCTATAACATACCTTGGCAGAGAGGAAGGCATTGAAGTGTTGGTTGAACGACAGGACAGGATGGTCAGCCACTCTCTTCAGGAACTTATCCAGAGCCTTCCTCCTCGTCTCTACAAACTCCTCAGAGAACCGGTCAACCACCCCCTTCATCACAAACTTCTCAGGGAGGGGCTGGAGGGGGAAGAGCGACAGAGTGGGGGAAAGAGTCATTCCTCTTGGTCTAATGGTTAAGACGTTGGTTTTACGAATGGGAAACGGGTTCAGACCCTACCAGTTATACTAGTAAATAACTTACTGGTATGAGATGTGTAGCCTAGGGTTAGGGGTCAGGGTTAGGGGTTACCTACTGGTATGAGATGTGTAGTCTAGGGTTAGAGGTCAGGGTTAGGGGTTACCTACTGGTATGAGATGTGTAGTCTAGGGTTAGAGGTCAGGGTTAGGGGTTACCTACTGGTATGAGATGTGTGGGCTGAGTGTCCTCCAGCTTGGTCCTGAGCCAGTCAAAGTCCTGGTAGCGCCGCCTCATAGTGTACTCTGGTAGGTCAAACTCCACCCGCGTTGTCTGGAGAGAGAGGGAAAGAGAGAGAGAGAGAGAGAGAGAGAGAGAGAGAGAGAGAGAGACAGAGAGAGAGACAGAGACAGAGAGAGAGAGAGACAGAGAGAGAGAGAGAGAGAAAGAGAGTTAGGCTAACCCTGACCCTAATGCCTAACACTGACGCCTAACCTTTATTTAACTAGGCAAGTCAGTTAAGAACAAATTCTTATTTACAATGACGGGCTACCCCGGCCAAACTCGGACAGCGCTGAGACAATTTTGCTGACGCTAACGCCTAACCCCGACCCTAACCCTGACCCTAACACCGACCCTAACACAGAACACCTAAGCCTGACCCTAACACCTAACCCTGACCCTAACCCTGACTCTAACGCCTAACCCTGATGCCTAACCCTAACGCATAACCACCTGACAGGGTACTCTGGTAGGTCAAACTCCACCAGCGTTGTCTGGAGAGCGAGAGAGAGAGACAGGGAGGTTTACACTGTGCTACCTAAGACTAACCCTGAGGGGGTGAGGGTGTGAGGGGGTGAGGGGGTGTGAGGGTGTGAGGGGGTGAGGGGGGTGAGGGGGTGTGAGGGGGTGAGGGGGTGTGAGGGGGTGAGGGGGTGGGGGGGTGAGGGGGTGGGGGGGTGAGGGGGTGGGGGTGTGAGGGGGTGAGGGGGTGGGGGTGTGAGGGGGTGAGGGGGTGTGCTGCAACAGTACACCCATCCTATCTTCTCAAAATGGTGCAGGACAATAACATGGTGCCGCCCTAGCAACTCGCTAAGTTGGTCTATTGGATGAGTTGGTCTATTGGATGAGTTGGTCTATTGGATGAGTTGGTCGGTCTATTGGATGAGTTGGTTGGTCTATTGGATGAGTTGGTCGGTCTATTGGATGAGTTGGTCGGTCTATTGGATGAGTTGGTCTATTGGATGAGTTGGTCGGTCTATTGGATGACAACATGGCCAAGATGACAATATAAACATAGAATTCTAATCGCAAGAAAGCTTATTGAATGTAAGAGGCATGTTCTGTATAAACACTGAACAAAAATATTAACTCAACATGCAACAATTTCAAAGATTTTACTGAGTTACAGTTCATATGGTGGAGAAATTAACATTCAGATATCTGTCAACAGCTCTGCTGGACATTCCTGCAGTCAACAGCTCTGCTGGACATTCCTGCAGTCAACAGCTCTGGTGGACATTCCTGCAGTCAACAGCTCTGCTGGACATTCCTGCAGTCAACAGCTCTGCTGGACATTCCTGCAGTCAACAGCTCTGCTGGACATTCCTGCAGTCAACAGCTCTGCTGGACATTCCTGCAGTCAACAGCTCTGGTGGACATTCCTGCAGTCAACAGCTCTGGTGGACATTCCTGCAGTCAACAGCTCTGCTGGACATTCCTGCAGTCAACAGCTCTGCTGGACATCCCTGCAGTCAACAGCTCTGCTGGACATCCCTGCAGTCAACAGCTCTGCTGGACATTCCTGCAGTCAACAGCTCTGCTGGACATCCCTGCAGTCAACAGCTCTGGTGGACATTCCTGCAGTCAACAGCTCTGCTGGACATTCCTGCAGTCAACAGCTCTGCTGGACATTCCTGCAGTCAACAGCTCTGCTGGACATTCCTGCAGTCAACAGCTCTGGTGGACATTCCTGCAGTCAACAGCTCTGCTGGACATTCCTGCAGTCAACAGCTCTGCTGGACATTCCTGCAGTCAACAGCTCTGCTGGACATTCCTGCAGTCAACAGCTCTGGTGGACATTCCTGCAGTCAACATTTTTTTATTTTATTT
The DNA here is from genome assembly GCA_023634145.1 of Thymallus thymallus. Classification (NCBI taxonomy): domain Eukaryota; kingdom Metazoa; phylum Chordata; class Actinopteri; order Salmoniformes; family Salmonidae; genus Thymallus; species Thymallus thymallus. The sequence goes on along the minus strand of CM042390.1, from coordinate 42,192,203 downwards.
TATTTCACCTTAATTTAACCAGGTAGGTTTTATTTCACCTTTATTTAACCAGGTAGGTTTTATTTCACCTTTATTTAACCAGGTAGGTCAGTTGAGAACTAGTTCTCATTTACAATTGCGACCTGGCCAAGACAAAGCAAAGCAGTGCAACAAAAACAACACAGAGTTACACAGTAAACAAACATAGTCAAAAAACATGCCAATTACACGCTCCCTCAAAACTTGAGACATCTGTGGAATTGTGTTGAGTCACAAAACAAATTTTAGCCAGGCATTTTATTGTCCACAGCACAAGGTGCACCTGTGTAATGGCATGCTGTTTAATCAGCTTCTTGATATGCCACACCTGTCAGGTGGATGGATTTTCTTGGCAATGGAGAAATGCTCACTAACAGGGATGTAAACTAATTTCTCTGTGCTTAGAGAAACTAAGCTTTTTTTTGCGCAATGGAACATTTCTGGGATCTTTTATTTCAGCTCATGAAACATGGTTTACATGCTGTGTTTATATTTTTGTTCAGTATACCATACTTCCATCCACATTACATGTAGTATTTTCCACATCCGGAAGGTCCTGGGTGGACCTACCTTAGTGGTGACCTTGTAGGTGATGTAGGTCTCCATAGTGGAGACGTGTTTCTTCGGGTCATCGACAGTAACAAAGAGGTCACGTGTTTCTCCGTCCAGGTTGTCATCCAGCTGCAGCCGGTTCAGGAGGGAAGATGAGGAGGCGGGACTAGATGTCTCCATCGGTGTCCCATTTGGCAGACTCAGGTCCTAGAAGCAGGAAGTAAATAGCAACAAAATTAGTATGGCTGCATCCCAAATGGCACCCTATGGGCCTTGGTCAAAAGTAGTGCACTAAATATGGAATAGGGTGCCATTTGGGACGGGCCCTACCGTTTTACAGGCCACAGTTGCTATACAAACTCCGCTGTAACCAAGCCCATTTGCTTCCGTTTGGTTCCTAGTGAATAGATGTTACTTCCTAGACTAGCTATTATCCACCTGTGTTTTACAGACTGGTGCTGACAGCCTAGAGTAGAGTAGAGTAGAGCCTGAGCCCAGCCAGGAGGAGTTGTCTGCATCTCAAATGGCAGCCTATTTCCTTTATTAACGCATTACTTTTAGCCAGAGCCCTATTGCCCTAGTCTAACCGTCTGGTTAACGTTTTAGTACTGACCGTCTGGTTAACGTTTTAGTACTGACCGTCTGGTTAACGTTTTAGTACTGACCGTCTGGTTAACGTTTTAGTACTGACCGTCTGGTTAACGTTTTAGTACTAACCGTCTGGTTAACGTTTTAGTACTGACCGTCTGGTTAACGTTTTAGTACTGACCGTCTGGTTAACGTTTTAGTACTGACCGTCTGGTTAACGTTTTAGTACTGACCGTCTGGTTAACGTTTTAGTACTAACCGTCTGGTTAATGTTTTAGTACTAACCGTCTGGTTAATGTTTTAGTACTGACCGTCTGGTTAACGTTTTAGTACTGACCGTCTGGTTAACGTTTTAGTACTAACCGTCTGGTTAACGTTTTAGTACTAACCGTCTGGTTAATGTTTTAGTCCTGACCGTCTGGTTAATGTTTTAGTCCTGACCGTCTGGTTAATGTTTTAGTCCTGACCGTCTGGTTAACGTTTTAGTACTGACCGTCTGGTTAATGTTTTAGTACTGACCGTCTGGTTAACGTTTTAGTACTGACCGTCTGGTTAACGTTTTAGTACTGACCGTCTGGTTAATGTTTTAGTACTGACCGTCTGGTTAATGTTTTAGTCCTGACCGTCTGGTTAATGTTTTAGTCCTGACCGTCTGGTTAACGTTTTAGTACTGACCGTCTGGTTAACGTTTTAGTACTGACCGTCTGGTTAACGTTTTAGTACTGACCGTCTGGTTAATGTTTTAGTACTGACCGTCTGGTTAACGTTTTAGTACTGACCGTCTGGTTAACGTTTTAGTACTGACCGTCTGGTTAACGTTTTAGTACTGACCGTCTGGTTAACGTTTTAGTACTGACCGTCTGGTTAACGTTTTAGTACTGACCGTCTGGTTAATGTTTAAGTACTGACCATCTGGTTAATGTTTTAGTACAAGGAATTAGCTATGAAGGCAGTTCGGTTCCTGTTTTTTTCCTTCCGCCATCTTCTACTGTACGCCATTCAGCCCTACACTTTTTTTCTCAAGAAGCTCTGTAGTTCTGTCAAGGATGGTCGTTGCTCCTCACTGGCCTCCTTGTGCTGTTTCTTGAGGACCTTCAGTTCCTGCCTGATCTTGTGGATTTTTGCAGCTTTCTGGTTCATGGTGTACGATGTTCTCGCAGGCCTCTGCTCCACTGCGCCAAACCTTTCCACTGCTAGGCTGACTAAGATTGTTGTCATAGTTTGTAGCCTCCTGTCAGTGTCTCCCTTTGCTGTTGATTCCAGCAGCTTGTCAGTATCCTCCAACTGTTGCCACACTATCGTCTTGCGGCCACTTGATTCAAACCATATCTGCTAATCTTTCAGGAGGGACTTGTTCCGACACATGGAGGCTCTGTGGGGTGACTCCGGTCCGGGCGTTTTATTTAGACGCTGGGCCAATTGTGCGCTGCCTCATGGGTCTGACTGTCGCGGCCTGCTGCGACACAGCCGGAGATCGAACCCAAGTCTGTAGTGATGCCTCTAGCACTGCAATGCTGTGCCTTACAGTTTTTTGACCACTACGCTACAACACAACACGACTTGTAACTAAGAAAGCTGCTACTAGTCTATACCTGTAGTGTACAGTTTAAATCTGATCGCTTTGACTTTGATCATCTATGGAATATAGCCTATGAAATGACCTTTTGTTTGGAATCGGAGATTTGAATTTCATGTTCTGTGGTTGCTTCGGAAGCTTGTCTGACTGCAGGTAGTTAGGTAGGTAGGTAGGTAGGTAGGTAGGTAGGTAGGTAGGTAGGTAGGTAGGTAGGTAGGTAGGTAGGTACTTTATTGATCCCCGAGGGGGAAATGTATTTGTCAAGCAGCTACAACAACAAAACAAATATTTTTGTTTTAGATTCCGTCTCTCACAGTTGAAGTGTACCTATGATAAAAATTACAGACCTCTACATGCTTTGTAAGTAGGAAAACCTGCAAAATCGGCAGTGTATCAAATACTTGTTCTCCCCACTGTAAGTGAATACTTGCATGGTTACACAAACTGTACAGGTAAATGACAGGAAGAGATACTTTAATAGCTAAATGTGTGTATGATATAATTTGGGGTAATATTAGTAATTCCCTTAAAATACAGTCCTTAGTGCGCAGGGTTTAATTACAGACAACTGCACGTATTGCACATTCGATATACTAAAAGCAATGAGAAAAGGTGCAACTGACAGGATACTAATATGCATTCCTGAGTGAATGCCTACGTAAGTTAGGTCCAAGAATTACTAGCAATATTGCACGTGATATGATATAACAACTGTACATGAGTATGTATATAAAAGACCTGCATGAATAAATAGGTCCTGAGTGAATGAGTGATGACGGACCAGAGTTATTCACGGATGGATGCATAATTGTTAAACTAGGTCCTAGCACCCCAACAGTTCCAGATCTATGTTGCCGACGGCACGGCACCCCGGTGAGGCATTATATAGTCTAATAGCCACCGGCAGGAAGGACCTCCTGTAGCACTCTCTGGCATTCCGTGGTGGGATCAGTCTGTGACTGAAGGTGCTCCTCTGCGTCATAACCATGGCGTGCAGAGGGTGGGTGACGTTGTCCATGATGGCCAGCAGTTTGGCCAGGATCCGTCTCTCCGCCACCTCCTCTAGAGTGTCAAGGCTCATCGCCAGGACAGAGCTAGCCTTCCTGATCAGATTACCCGAGAAGCATCACCGGCTTTAATGTTTGCTCCCCAGCACACCTGGCCACCACAGACTGGTAGAAGGTATGCAGTAGTTTACTGCACACGTTGAAGGACCTAAGCCTCCTCAGAAAGTAGAGTCGGCTCTGGCCCTTTTTGTACAGGGAACCGGTGTTACGAGCCCATTCCAGCCTGTTGTCCATATGGACTCCCAAGAACTTGTATGACCCAACCATTTCCACATCCATCCCCTGTATAGGGACTGCAGTCAGTTGTGCCTTGGTTCTCCTGAAGTCCACCACCATCTCCTTTGTTTTGCTGATGTGCTCCTGTACTCCTCCTCCTGCCCACCCCTGATGCACCCTACAATTGCGGAGTCATCCGAGAACTTCTGTAGGTGGCATGTTTCAGAGTTATATCTGAAGTCCGAGGTGTAGAGGGTGAACAGGAAGGGGGACAGGACCGTTCCCTGGGGGGCCCCTGTGCTAACTGCCCGTGATTTGCTCTCTGGGCCGGCCGCAAAGGCAGAGTTTGACCTTCAGACCCATGAAATAGTTAAAAAAACAAAAAAATAAACACTTGGCCTCCCCGCCAACAGCCTGAGATGAATAAAAAAACTAAAATAGGAACAAGACTTCATCGTGGGTTTTTTAATGAAATGTTTGGCGATCGTTCTATGATTGCCTTGGAGATGGACCGGTTGGTGAACACTGCTCTAGAAAGGTGAGTGAAGTTCAATCTCATGCTTCTCTCTGTGGGCTGTTATTACAACTGCATTAGGACATCAAACCAGCATTGTATTGTAATAGTGGTCGGGAGGAGAGAGCATTCTATAATCCAAGCCCTAAATGACATCCTCATTTAAAAGAGCTTCTACTGCTGCTGGAAACAGTGACATTCACTCCTGGTCGCATGCACAGCCAAATATGAGAGTTAGCTCATAAAGAGATCCTTTCTGAACAGACAATAAAAGCTGGTTTCATAAAGAGATCCTTTCTGAACAGACAATAAAAGCTGGTTTCATAAAGAGATCCTTTCTGAACAGACAATAAAAGCTGGTTTCATAAAGAGGACCTTTCAATTTTAATAAAGTCCCATATCTACTGGGTGAAATACCACAGTGTTCATCACAGCAGCAAGATGTGTGACCTGTTGTCACAAGAAAAGGGCAACCAGTGAAGAACAAACACCATGTAAATACAACCCATATTTATGTTGATTTATTTTCCCTTTTACACTTTAACTATTTGCACATCATTACAACACTGTATATAGACATTATATGACATTTAAAATGTCTGTATTCCTCTGAAACGTTTGTGAGTAATGTTTACGGTTCATTTTGATTGTTTATTTCACTTGTTTATTATCTATTTCACTTCCTTTGGCAATGTTAACATATGTTTCCCATGACAATAAAGACCTTTGAATTGAAACTGAACTGAACTGAATTTAAAGACTGCGGCAGAGAGAGGGAGAGTTTTCACAGTCTTGCTTTGACCACCAGACGACAGAAAGAGAAAGAAAACAGCTATGAGCTGAATATAACAGTATACCAGTGGAAGGCAGGACAGTAGCAGGAGACACTATGATCTGAACATAACAGTATACCAGTGGAAGGCAGGACTGTAGCAGGAGACACTATGATCTGAACATAACAGTATACCAGTGGAAGGCAGGACAGTAGCAGGAGACACTATGATCTGAACATAACAGTATACCAGTGGAAGGCAGGACAGTAGCAGGAGACACTATGATCTGAACATAACAGTATACCAGTGGAAGGCAGGACAGTAGCAGGAGACACTATGATCTGAACATAACAGTATACCAGTGGAAGGCAGGACTGTAGCAGGAGACACTATGATCTGAACATAACAGTATACCAGTGGAAGGCAGGACAGTAGCAGGAGACACTATGATCTGAACATAACAGTATACCAGTGGAAGGCAGGACTGTAGCAGGAGACACTATGATCTGAACATAACAATATACCAGTGGAAGGCAGGACAGTAGCAGGAGACACTATGATCTGAACATAACAGTATACCAGTGGAAGGCAGGACAGTAGCAGGAGACACTATGATCTGAACATAACAGTATACCAGTGGAAGGCAGGACAGTAGCAGGAGACACTATGATCTGAACATAACAGTATACCAGTGGAAGGCAGGACTGTAGCAGGAGACACTATGATCTGAACATAACAATATACCAGTGGAAGGCAGGACTGTAGCAGGAGACACTATGATCTGAACATAACAATATACCAGTGGAAGGCAGGACTGTAGCAGGAGACACTATGATCTGAACATAACAATATACCAGTGGAAGGCAGGACTGTAGCAGGAGACACTATGATCTGAACATAACAGTATACCAGTGGAAGGCAGGACAGTAGCAGGAGACACTATGATCTGAACATAACAGTATACCAGTGGAAGGCAGGACAGTAGCAGGAGACACTATGATCTGAACATAACAGTATACCAGTGGATGACAGTAGCAGGAGACACTATGATCTGAACATAACAGTATACCAGTGGAAGGCAGGACAGTAGCAGGAGACACTATGATCTGAACATAACAGTATACCAGTGGATGACAGTAGCAGGAGACACTATGATCTGAACATAACAGTATACCAGTGGATGACAGTAGCAGGAGACACTATGATCTGAACATAACAGTATACCAGTGGAAGGCAGGACAGTAGCAGGAGACACTATGATCTGAACATAACAGTATACCAGTGGAAGGCAGGACAGTAGCAGGAGACACTATGATCTGAACATAACAGTATACCAGTGGAAGGCAGGACAGTAGCAGGAGACACTATGATCTGAACATAACAGTATACCAGTGGAAGGCAGGACAGTAGCAGGAGACACTATGATCTGAACATAACAGTATACCAGTGGAAGGCAGGACAGTAGCAGGAGACACTATGATCTGAACATAACAGTATACCAGTGGAAGGCAGGACTGTAGCAGGAGACACTATGATCTGAACATAACAGTATACCAGTGGAAGGCAGGACAGTAGCAGGAGACACTATGATCTGAACATAACAGTATACCAGTGGAAGGCAGGACTGTAGCAGGAGACACTATGATCTGAACATAACAATATACCAGTGGAAGGCAGGACAGTAGCAGGAGACACTATGATCTGAACATAACAATATACCAGTGGAAGGCAGGACTGTAGCAGGAGACACTATGATCTGAACATAACAGTATACCAGTGGAAGGCAGGACAGTAGCAGGAGACACTATGATCTGAACATAACAGTATACCAGTGGAAGGCAGGACAGTAGCAGGAGACACTATGATCTGAACATAACAGTATACCAGTGGATGACAGTAGCAGGAGACACTATGATCTGAACATAACAGTATACCAGTGGAAGGCAGGACAGTAGCAGGAGACACTATGATCTGAACATAACAGTATACCAGTGGATGACAGTAGCAGGAGACACTATGATCTGAACATAACAGTATACCAGTGGATGACAGTAGCAGGAGACACTATGATCTGAACATAACAGTATACCAGTGGAAGGCAGGACAGTAGCAGGAGACACTATGATCTGAACATAACAGTATACCAGTGGAAGGCAGGACAGTAGCAGGAGACACTATGATCTGAACATAACAGTATACCAGTGGACGGCAGGACAGTAGCAGGAGACACTATGATCTGAACATAACAGTATACCAGTGGAAGGCAGGACAGTAGCAGGAGACACTATGATCTGAACATAACAGTATACCAGTGGATGACAGTAGCAGGAGACACTATGATCTGAACATAACAGTATACCAGTGGAAGGCAGGACAGTAGCAGGAGACACTATGATCTGAACATAACAGTATACCAGTGGAAGGCAGGACAGTAGCAGGTGATCCAGATGTGGATTGTCACTACTGTGATTTCCCATTGTAGACAATTCAATTGCAATAATGACTTTTCAGTCATTCCATTACCGATTTGGTAACAGAATTACGAGTTTCAATCACTTAATAATTCCAAAACAAGCTTGATATCAGTAAAAACACTATAACTAATTGGTTGGTCTACCTTTACTGGTTACTTCTGTTAACGGTCTTTATCCTGCCTCCTCATGACGGAGAGACATTAAAAACAATATCATAAAGATGTGGGGTTTTATTTTTTTATTTTTATTATAATAATAATTACAAGGCACACAGCAATGTTTCTTTACTTACAGAAGGCAAATAATTTATCCAAAACTAAATAAAAGTGTGATATTAGTTGGCAGGGGGCTTTACTGCAACATTATTGTATTTTGATGTATTTCTAAAAGCTTTTAAGACTTTACCAAGTAGATGTTGTCTAAGACCCCTTTTCCATCTGTTTGACCAGAAATCAAAACCTTTGCTTATTGTTAATTTTTAGGTTGAAAAATGTATATATGTCTTAATTTCTAAAAATATATATATAGACAACTAGATGGTAACTTACAAGTAAAGTTGGTGGGGCTAGCTAAATCTCTTTAAAAGTTTGTTTGTGGTAGCAAAAATGTCATTTTTAATCCCCATCGAAAGTCAGTAGGTTTGGTCAGAAGTTGTGGTCAGTAGTAGTGGTCAGTAGTTATGTGGTTCAGTAGTTGTGGTCAAAGGTTGTGTGGTTGTGGTATGTAATTGTGTGTTTGTGGTCACTAGATGTGGTAAGAAGTTGTTTGGTTGTTTTCAGAAGTTGTGTGTTTGTGGTCATAAGTAGTGTGGATATGGTCAGGAGTTAAATGTGTTGTCAGAATTTGTATGGTTGAGGTATGTAATTGTGTGGTTGCAGTCAGAAGTTGTGGATAAGGTACACTACCATTCAAATGTTTGGGGTCACATAGAAATTTTCTTGTTTTTGAAAGAAAAGCACATTTTTTGTTCATTAAAATAACATCAAATTGATCAGAAATACAGTGTAGACATTATTCATGTTGTAAATGACTATTGTAACTGGAAACGGCAGATTTATTATTGAATATCTACATAGGCTTACAGAGGCCCATTATCAGCAACCATCACTCCTGTGTTCCAATGGCACGTTGTGTTAGCTAATCCAAGTTTATCATTTTAAAAGGCTAATTGATCATTAGAAAACCCTTTTGCAATTATGTTAGCACAGCTGAAAACTGTTGTTCTGATTAAAGAAGCAATAAAACTGGCCTTCTTTAGACTAGTTGAGTATCTGGAGCATCAGCATTTGTGGGTTCGATTACAGGCTCAAAATGGCCAGAAACAAAGAACTTTCTTCTGAAACTCGTCAGTCTATTCTTGTTCTGAGAAATGAAGGCTATTCCATGCTAGAAATGGCCAAGAAACTGAAGATCTCGTACAACGCTGTGTACTACTCCCTTCACAGAACAGCGCAAACTGGCTCTAACCAGAATAGAAAGAGGAGTGGGAGGCCCCGGTGCACAACTGAGTAAGAGGACAAGTCACAAGTCCTAGACTGGCAGCTTCATTAAATAGTACCCGCAAAACACCAGTCTAAATATGTTTGTTTAACTTCTTGGGTTACGTGTCAAAACGAAAGTTGTTTGGTAAGTAGTGAATCTGCTCCCGTCAGACATGATTTACAGAGGCTTGAAGGACAGGCGATGGGTTAAGAAAACTGCTCTAGTTACGGACTGGTTCGCCCAAAGTAGGGGAACGTTTAAATGTTTCTCTAAAATGTTGCGAAAGTGGTGAAAATGGTAGCTGTTTGGGAAGGTTTGACTGTGTTACAAAAACAGCTGGGCCGTAAATTCCCCATGGAATATTTTCATTCCGCGAACAGATATGAATAGCAGAGAAGAAGACGAATATCCCATACACTAACTTTTTGTCTAACTTGTTGCTGTATGGGTCAAAACGGAAGTTGTTTGCCAAAATGTTACAGAAAATTATGTTGATGCAGTTACTTACACAGCTGTAACTTTTTATGCAAATATAATATGGTTGGTAAGTGGAATTATTAGCAGATTTGTGTCAAAAGTTGCATGATTTCAGTTTGAAAATGTCAGTTGGAAGTGATTATGACACAATGGGGAGCCTTAGAATCTAGAGAAACCTCATGTTAACGGATGGAGAAATAAAAGACAACGTGAATAACGTAAAAAGTATAGCAGATATCAAAAAGTTCTATACAAACAATTCGATCCAGACAGTTTCGGATTTTTTAAATTGGAACTACGTTTCTAGCTCAAACTGTAAGAGGAGTAGGCGGAATAATAATAATAATAATGGCTAATTAGGTTTCATTTGACATGCTCCTATGAACTTCGTTGGTGTTCATGTGTCCTTTCAGATAGAAATGCCCAAGTCTAGATCTGTTATGTATTTATCTAGGTTATCTATCTATCTGTCTGTCTTACCTTCCCTCCGATGCTGGTACTGATGTGTCCGACATCTGGACTGGCTGTGAGGACTCCGGCTCCGAGCGGGTGGCTGATCTCCTGAACGGACGATGTTGGAGGTTTAGGGCTGACAACACTCATGATGTCCGACACCTGCTTTAACGGGAAATAGAGTCGTTTTTTAACCTGGAAGGATCGTTTGGTTTGGGATTATTTCCCAAACCCGTGTATCAAATACTGGACACGCTAACTGCAACAACACATCTGTCTCGCAGCGAGCAGTACCGGAAGTACAATAACACTACAGGAAGTAATAACACGTTCAGCAGTTACGTGATGTTGTTGTTATACACGTCATTTAGCGGTGTTTGTTTCAGTATCAAGAAAAGTAGTTTAGTTGAAGTCAAACATAGGATTAGATAGAGAGCTGGGTGACCTCAAAATGAACTATAAAATATTATTTAATATAAAAAAAAATGACAGCAGCACAAATTAAAATGTTAAAGGCACAAACGATTAAGCCTATTTTGCGGAAGTTTTGCGTTGGGTGGGGGCCAACTTGACTCAGGGCGAGGGAGGAAGGAATGATTTTTAAATGGACCGCCCGGACTTTTATTCATCCTGAGATGATTGTGTTTTCAGCCACCGGTAGTTTGTGGGTGCTTTATATGCTACAGTCAATTATTGTATGTCTACTTATTAACTGTATCATTTTAAATATACGCCTACTGTATGATAGCTAGCGGTTAGAACATTGGGCCTGTAACCAAAAGGTCGCTGGTTCGAATACCTGAGCCGACAAGGTGAAAAAAAACTGTTGATGTGTCCTTGAGCAAGGCACTTAACCCTCATTTGTTCCAGGGTCTGACCCTGTAGGTAGTCTGTCATTGTAAATAAGAATTTGTTCTTAACTGACTTGCCTAGTTAAATAAAGGTTATATAACATTTCTACGGTTTCCAAAAGCTAACCAAACAAAAACATAATTACTTTTACGAGACATGTTTGTGCCGTCATGTAAATTAGTAGCACTATTTCATATTAGTTTTTACTTCCACTTGTATGTTGACTTTTCGGCCGACTTTTCTTAGCAGATGTACATGAACACTTTTTTTTTACAATCATCACTAATTGAATTATGGGCCGTTTCAGGCCACGAAGTGAACAAACTCGACTAAAGACGAGGGCTGAGGGACTTCAGTTGCGAACTTCCCTTGCTTGGCTAATCATTTGGACCGACAGCCAAGATGGTGACGGGATTCCCCCAAGGGCATAAGGAGAGGGTAAGTGCAGATGGGTGTATTTTAAGTGTTTGAAACGCAGCCCTCATATGATTGTAGCGCAGATAAAACACCCACAACCTACCGGTGGCTGAAAACACAATCATCGCGGGATGAAGGAGTGCTGAATTTCCGGCCAAGTCTGGTCCATTTAAAAACCATTCCTTCCTCGCCCCTTGCCCTGCAAACGTATACTTGTCAGACGTCAACAGAAGTGTCCACTTCATTTGAGGGCTGAGTCTGTTAAGTGTTTGGAATGTAGCCCTTGGCAGATGTGTGTGTGTGTGTGTGTGTGTGTGTGTGTGTATATATATATATATTATTTTTTTTAAACTAAGTCAGTTAAGAACAATTCTACCTACAGGGTCAGCCTCTGGAATAAATTAGGCTTAAGTGCCTTGCTCTAGGACACAGACAGGTTTTTCACCTTGTTCGGCTCGGGTATTCGAACCAGTGACCTTTCTGTTACTTGCCCAACACTCTAACCACTAGGCTACCTGCTGGGTACAAAGGTATGTTTTTCAAATTATCGTAATCCATTGGATATATTGTACATTTTCACTTCATCTTTGAGCTGCTAAATATAAACATATTACCATTTTATAAATGGTTTAACTGCGTGATATTTTGATATATTTTGCAAACTGTCTCCCCCGTCACTCCAAGATGAATGGTTTTGACCATTAAAGTTTTGCACAGGCTCCATTGCTTTGATGGGTGTAGTGTTAGCTAGAAACCACAATTGTCTATCCAGATAATGAAAAAGCACCCGCTAAGGAAAATTGAAGGAACTACCACTGAACAAAAATATAAACGCAACATGCTACAATTTAAGATTTTACTTAGTTAATACAATGAAAATGCTACTTGAGTAAAAGTCTGTTTGGTTTTAAATATAGGGGAGACCAGGGAGTGTTGTAACACTGGGTTAGGTGTAACATTGTCAGTTTGACCAATCAGAAAAGAGCTGCAGTGATGTCATCAATATCATACACTCCCATTTCATTTTTGAGCTCACAGGAGAAGTGGCATGTCTCTGTGAGCAACATTGTGGATTTTACGACCAAAAAACAGATTCAGGTAAGGAAGTATATATTTTTTTATCAAGATAATTTTTTAACTAGCGTTCATTGTATTGTAGATACAATTGTTTGACTTACAACCTAAAGTAGCAGTTTCTATAGTTTAATCTGATGCTTTGCATTCATGCTAACTTCTAACCCACATGCTAAAACAGTTAGCTATGTAATGGCTGCTTGGGGTGGGGAGAGTTGGAACAGCTCATTAAAATAACCAAGGAAGACTCCCAGTTGGAAGAGGAAGAGACAATCAGAAATCCTGACAGATACACCTGTGCAACAGGCACTTGAAGAGGAAGAAGAGGCTATCAGAAATCCTGACAGTCTGGAAAGGGGCAAAAGAAGCCAACAAGCAGCTTAAAGACCAAGAGGATTCTGACACCTCTGATGAGGACAATGTCTGCATGGAACACTTTCCAAACTCAAGGTCAAAAGAAGTGTGGGTCAAGTGTGTATGTTGTCAGTTCTGGGTCCACAAAGCCTGCACCCCAGGGGCAGTAGTCTACATTTACCACAACTGTGACAGTGATTGAACCCTTATGTGACACATGCACATTCTATTTTTCATCATATAAATCAGAGGAAGATGTACACCTTCGACTGCAGACTCCACACACAATAATTCCTTCCTCCCTCGCCCTGCAAGTGTATACTCTTCAGACGTCATCAGAAGTGTCCATTTAATTTGAGGGCTGAGGGTGTGTCTTAAGTGTTTGAAATGCAGCCCTTGTGTCCACTTGGCCTCCCGAGCCATGGAGCAGATGTAAATAGTTTTTTTTTTTTTTACCTTTACTTAACTAGGCAAGTCAGTGACGACCTACCTACAGGGTCAGCCCCTGGAGCAAATTAAGGTTAAGTGCCTTGCTCAAGGACACATTTTCACCTTGTCTGCTCGGGTATTCGAACCAGCGACCTTTAGGTTACTGGCCCAACACTGACTGCTAGGCTACCTGCCCGGTACAAAGGTATGTTTTTCCAATGAACGTAATCCATTGGATATATTGTAAATTTTCACTTATCACACAAACATGAACGCACGCCGCTGCTGTTATGATATACTATTGATTAAACTGCTCGACGAGACACTATCCATATTATATTTTTAACAGTCACACTTAACCATTTCTGCTGTATTACTTGTAAACTTTACATGTCATTTAGCAGATGCTTATCCAGAGTGACACCTGAGTGTCAAAGAATTTACTGAACAATGTTGCCATGACTACGAACAGAACAGCAGTACAATTAGAGCAAATGGTTTATTAGAAAAGGAGGTTCAATATTAATTACACAGGAAAACTGCACATTCATTAGACATTCTGGGTTTGTCCCAATGGCACCATATTCTCTCTAGTGCACTATTTTAGAAAACTCTTAACTTGGAAATCTACAACTTCCGAATTCAGCGCGTTCAAGACAACTGGGAAATCAGGGAAAAAAAACAGCTCAGACTGGGAAGAATCTTCCGATCATCCATATTGGATTACAAGTCGGGAATTCAGGCATCATGTTAGAGCTCCGAATTTAAGATCTCAAAATCACAATTTTTAACAGTGAGATTATTTTTGGGGAGTTTCCAGTTGTCTTGATGGCACCAACTGTAGTGAATAGGCTGCCATTTGACACAGCCATTCTAATAGTTATTATTTAGAGTTTAGACTTCTTCATCATGGACATCATCTTCTCCATCTTGATGGCCAGGGTCATGTCTCCTTTAATCTTCAGCTTCCCTGACATGAAGGCCATGGTGGGCTTTAGTTTACCTGGAGAGAGAGCACCACAACATGTTACTAGTGAGAGAGAGAGCACCACAACATGTTACTAGTGAGAGAGAGCGAGAGCACCACCACATGTTACTAGTGAGAGAGGGCGAGAGCACCACCACATGTTACTAGTGAGAGAGAGCGAGAGCACCACCACATGTTACTAGTGAGAGAGAGCGAGAGCACCACCACATGTTACTAGTGAGAGAGAGCGAGAGCACCACCACATGTTACTAGTGAGAGAGAGCGAGAGCACCACCACATGTTACTAGTGAGAGAGAGCGAGAGCACCACCACATGTTACTAGTGAGAGAGAGCGAGAGCACCACCACATGTTACTAGTGAGAGAGAGCGAGAGCACCACAACATGTTACTAGTGAGAGAGAGAGCACCACAACATGTTACTAGTGAGAGAGAGAGCACCACAACATGTTACTAGTGAGAGAGAGAGAGAGAGCACCACAACATGTTACTAGTGAGAGAGAGAGAGCACCACAACATGTTACTAGTGAGAGAGAGAGCACCACAACATGTTACTAGTGAGAGAGAGAGAGAGAGAGCACCACAACATGTTACTAGTGAGAGAGAGAGAGCACCACAACATGTTACTAGTGAGAGAGAGAGAGCGAGAGAGAGCACCACAACATGTTACTAGTGAGAGAGAGAGCGAGAGAGAGCACCACAACATGTTACTAGTGAGAGAGAGAGCACCACAACATGTTACTAGTGAGAGAGAGCACCACAACATGTTACTAGTGAGAGAGAGCACCACAACATGTTACTAGTGAGAGAGAGAGCACCACAACATGTTACTAGTGAGAGAGAGAGCACCACAACATGTTACTAGTGAGAGAGAGAGAGCACCACAACATGTTACTAGTGAGAGAGAGAGAGCACCACAACATGTTACTAGTGAGAGAGCACCACAACATGTTACTAGTGAGAGAGCACCACAACATGTTACTAGTGAGAGAGAGAGAGAGAGAGAGAGCACCACAACATGTTACTAGAGAGAGAGAGCACCACATGTTACTAGTGAGAGAGAGAGAGAGAGAGCACCACAACATGTTACTAGTGAGAGAGAGAGAGCACCACAACATGTTACTAGAGAGAGAGAGCACCACATGTTACTAGTGAGAGAGAGAGAGAGAGAGAGAGCACCACATGTTACTAGTGAGAGAGAGAGAGCACCACAACATGTTACTAGTTAGAGAGAGAGAGAGAGCACCACATGTTACTAGTGAGAGAGAGAGCACCACAACATGTTACTAGTTAGAGAGCACCACATGTTACTAGTGAGAGAGAGAGAGCACCACAACATGTTACTAGTGAGAGAGAGAGCACCACAACATGTTACTAGTGAGAGAGAGAGCACCACAACATGTTACTAGTGAGAGAGAGAGCACCACAACATGTTACTAGTGAGAGAGAGCACCACAACATGTTACTAGTGAGAGAGAGAGAGCACCACAACATGTTACTAGTGAGAGAGAGCAGCACAATGCTTATCACTACTGAAAGAACTATGCTGGCAAAGACGTAATAAATAATGAGAACCAAACAGGGTTGTGTTCATCAGGCCAACAGAAAACAGAAGTTTCCTTATTAGACAAGTCCAGAGTCATATTCACTAGGAACCAAATGTTGCAAAATGGTGTGCTGAAGTGAATACGACCCAGGTACTGGCAGGTATTCCCTCCCCATTTTCAGTTCTGTTTTCATTCATTTCGTGCCTAATTAACACGACTCAGCTATCCAGTCAGTCACTAACCTGCAAACATCTTGGTGAAGTCAGCACTGTC
The DNA here is from genome assembly GCA_023634145.1 of Thymallus thymallus. Lineage (NCBI taxonomy): Eukaryota > Metazoa > Chordata > Actinopteri > Salmoniformes > Salmonidae > Thymallus > Thymallus thymallus. Next base: position 42,176,082 of record CM042390.1, on the reverse strand, counting down.
CATGGTCATGACCACGTCAGCTTTGACTGGGGGCTCTCCGCTACCTGCACTGCCCCCTTCTCTCTTCATGTCAATGAACCACACTCCTGCATGCTCACCTGGAACACAGACACACACTACTGTAGCCTCCGCTTCACAACAACAAAATGGAGCCCACTGACAGTCAATCAACACAAAACATGAATGACTCGGAGTTGCCTGCATTCTCCCAGTGTAATGAAACAAGGGAGTAGGGTAAGCAACCCATTAAGCCCACTTCCATCTTTGGATTCAAATAAGTAAAAATACAGTTTCTGCTGTTGAATGTTTCAACCAGTTCACATGGTTGTTACACCCATACTTTTTTATTCTAAGCCAATCAAATGTTTTATTATTAAGGATAGACAGTTGTGTAAATCCCCACTGCTGGCCAATTTCAAAGCTGCAAAAAAACATGTGTAGAGGCAACTAACAGATTAATACTTTGAGTACATTCTTAGATAGGTGATCATCCTTGATCTAAAATTAAGAGATGAATGTGCTGATATGCACATGATAGTAATTAATGCCCATAATCTGGGTTTTTCATGCTAGCAGTCGTACCTGCATGTGACAGACACACAGTAGCAACACATTGGTGCTCTTACATTAAATGCATTGTCTTATTTTATATTGTTAAATGATTTGACTGAGTCCTGTGTAGCTCAGTTGGTAGACCATGGCGCTTGCAACGCCAGGGTTGTGGGTTCGATTCCCACGGGGGACTATGTAAATCGCTCTGGATAAGAGCGTCTGCTAAATGACTTGATGTCAATGATTTGATTTATTAAAATCCCCATTAGCGACAGGTAGTCTTACTGCTGTCCGACACAAAGAAAAAATACATGAATGACAAAAAAAACTTTACATACATTTAACAACATTAACATGTAGTGTTCTGTCAGTTCCACATACAGTGGGGAGAACAAGTATTTGATACACTGACGATATTGCAGGTTTTCCTACTTACAAAGCATGTAGAAGTCTGTAATTTTTATCATAGGTACTCTTCAACTGTGAGTGACGGAATCTAAAACAAAAATCCAGAAAATCACATTGTATGATTTTTAAGTAATTAATTAGCATTTTATTGCATGACATAAGTATTTGATACATCAGAAAAGCAGAACTTACTATTTGGTACAGAAACCTTTGTTTGCAATTACAGAGATCATACGTTTCCTGTAGTTCTTAACCAGGTTTGCACACACTGCAGCAGGGATTTTGGCCCACTCCTCCATACAGACCTTCTCCAGATCCTTCAGGTTTCGGGGCTGTCGCTGGGCAATACGGACTTTCAGCTCCCTCCAAAGATTTTCTATTGGGTTCAGGTCTGGAGACTGGCTAGGCCACTCCAGGACCTTGAGATACTTCTTACAGAGCCACTCCTTAGTTGCCCTGGCTGTGTGTTTCGGGTTGTTGTCATGCTGGAAGACCCAGCCACGACCCATCTTCAATGCTCTTACTGAGGGAAGGAGGTTGTTGGCCAAGATCTCGCGATACATTGCCCCATCCATCCTCCCCTCAATACGGTGCAGTCGTCCTGTCCCCTTTGCAGAAAAGCATCCACAAAGAATGATGTTTCCACATCCATGCTTCACGGTTGGGATGGTGTTCTTGGGGTTGTACTCATCCTTCTTCTTCCTCCAAACACGGCGAGTGGAGTTTAGACCAAAAAGCTCTATTTGTCTCATCAGACCACATGACCTTCTCCCATTCCTCCTCTGGATCATCCAGATGGTCATTGGCAAACTTCAGACGGGCCTGGACATGCGCTGGCTTTAGCAGGGGGACCTTGCGTGCGCTGCAGGATTTTAATCCATGACGGCATAGTGTGTTACTAATGGTTTTCTTTGAGACTGTGGTCCCAGCTCTCTTCAGGTCATTGACCAGGTCCTGCCGTGTAGTTCTGGGCTGATCCCTCACCTTCCTCATGATCATTGATGCCCCACGAGGTGAGATCTTGCATGGTGCCCCAGACCGAGGGAGATTGACCGTCATCTTGAACTTCTTCCATTTTCTAATAATTGTGCCAACAGTTGTTGCCTTCTCACCAAGCTGCTTGCCTATTGTCCTGTAGCCCATCCCAGCCTTGTGCAGGTCTACAATTTTATTCCTGATGTCCTTACACAGCTCTCTGGTCTTGGCCATTGTGGAGAGGTTGGAGTCTGTTTGATTGAGTGTGTGGACAGGTGTCTTTTATACAGGTAACGAGTTCAAAACAGGTTCAGTTAATACAGGTAATGAGTGGAGAACAGGAGGGCTTCTTAAAGAAAAACTAACAGGTCTGTGAGAGCCGGAATTCTTACTGGTTGGTAGGTGATCAAATACTTATGTCATGCAATAAAATGCAAATTAATTATTTAAAAATCATACAATGTGATTTTCTGGATTTTTGTTTTAGATTCCGTCTCTCACAGTTGAAGTGTACCTATGATAAAAATTACAGACCTCTACATGCTTTGTAAGTAGGAAAACCTGCAAAATCGGCAGTGTATCAAATACTTGTTCTCCCCACTGTACATGTCCTTACATACACACAACACGTAGGTCACATGATGGAGCCGTGAGGGGTTGCTTTATTTGGTTTTTAAACCAGGTTTGCTGTTCACTTGATAGATATATATATATATATATATATATAAAGATGAAAGGGAGTTCCATGCCCTACTACTGTAGGTCTCCTTGAATTTGTTCTGGATTTGGGGACTGTGAAAAGACCCCTGGTTACATGTCTGGTGGGGTAAGTGTGAAAAGACCCCTGGTTACATGTCTGGTGGGGTAAGTGTGAAAAGACCCCTGGTTACATGTCTGGTGGGGTAAGTGTGAAAAGACCCCTGGTGGCATGTCTGGTGGGGTAAGTGTATGTGTCAGTTGTGTGTAAGTTGACTATGCAAACAATTTGGAATTTAAGACATTGTTTATTATAAAAAGAAGAAGTGATGCAGTCAGTCTTTCCTGAACTCTTAGTCGAGAGAGACTGGCATCATAGTATTATTATTAGCCATCTGATTACAATGAAGAGCAAGACGTGCCGCTCTGTTCTGGGCCAGCTGCAGCTTAACTAGGTCTTTCCTTGCAGCACTGGACCACATGACTGGACAATAATCAAGATAAGATACAACTAGAGCCTGCAGGACTTGACCATATGACTGGACAATAATCAAGATAAGATACAACTAGAGCCTGCAGGACTTGACCATATGACTGGACAATAATCAAGATACAACTAGAGCCTGCAGGACTTGCTTTATGGAGTGTGGTGTCAAAGAAGCAGAACATCTTTATTACAGACAGTCCTCTCCCCATCTTTACAACAATTGAATCTATATGTTTTGACCATGACAGTTTACAATCTAAGGAAACACCAAGTAATCTGGTCTCCTCAACTTGTTCAACAGCCACACCATTCATTACCAGATTCAGCTGAGGTCTAGAAACTACGGAATGATTTGTACCAAATACAATGCTATTAGGTTTAGAGATGTTCAGGACCAGTTTATTACCGGCTAACATTCCAAAACAGACTGCAACTCTTTGTTAAGGGTTTCAGTGACTTCATTAGCTGTGGTTGCTGATGTGTATATGGTTGAATCATCAGCATACATGGACAGATATGCTTTGTTTAATGCCAGGTCATTGGTGAAGATAGAAAAGAGAGAGCTGCCCTGTGTCAGGTGCATCGTGTGTCCATTGATCATCCTTGATGTTTCTACAACTTAATTGGAGTCCACCTGTGGTCATTTCAATTGATTGGACATGATTTGGAAAGGCACACACTTGTCTATATAAGGTCCCACAGTTGACAGTGCATGTCAGAGCAAAAAACAAGCAATGAGGTCGAAAGAATTGTCCGTAGAGCTCCGAGACAAGATTGAAGGTCCCCAAGAACACAGTGGCCTCCATCATTCTTAAATGGAAGAAGTTTGGAACCACCAAGACTCTTCCTTGAGCTGGCCACCTGGCCAAACTGTGCAATCAGGGGAGATTGGCCTTGGTCAGGGCGGTGACCAAGAACCTGATGGTCACTCAGAGAGCTCCAGAGTTCCTCTGTGGAGATGGAAGAACCTTCCAGAAGGACAACCATCTCTGCAGCACTCCACCAATCAGACCATTATGGTAGAGTGGCCAGACGTGCCTTTTCCTGAGGAATGGCTTCCATGACAGCCAGCTTGGAGTTTGCCAAAAGACACCTAAAGACTCTGACCATGAGAAACAAGATTCTCTGGTCTGATTGAACTCTTTGGCCTGAAAGTCTCCAAATACAGGTGTGCCAAGCTTGTAGTGTCAAACCCAAGAAGACTTGAGGCTGTAATCGCTGCCAAAGGTGCTTCAACAAAGTACTGAGTAAAGGGTCTGAACTCTTATGTTAATGTTGTATAAATTAGCAAACATTTCTAAACCCGTTTTGCTTGTCACTATGGGGTATTGTGTGTAATCAATGATAGAATAAGGCTGTGGCCTCCCTGCGGTCCAAGGGCTGTATCATAACCGGCCGTGATCGGCAAAATTGGCGCCCAGCTTCGTCTGGGTTAGGGGAGGGTTTGGCCGGTGGCTTTACTTGGCTCATGACAGCGTCTATGGTTTACCAAGAATGTGACAAACAAAAAAGTCCAGTCAGCAGCAGTCCTGTGGATGAAAACAGCTCATTGATGAGAGGTTAATGGCAAGAATAGTGTAAGCTAACAGGCAGGCCACAAACAGACAAATAACGGCACAGTACAATAGTGGTGTACAGAACAGCATCTCAGAACACACAACTCATCAGTCCTTGTCATGGATGGGCTATGGCAGCAGACGACCACCCCGGGTTCCACTCTTATCAGCTAAAAACAAGAAGAAGCGTCTCCAGTGGGCACGCCATCACCAACACTGGACAATTGAAGAGTGGAAAAACCTTGCCTGGAACATGACAGCGAGTTCAGTTTACTTGAGTGGCCTGCAGTCCCCAGACCTCGACCCAATAGAGCATCTTTGAGATGAGATGAACATACCGCTGTCCAATCTGCAGCAACTGCGTGATGCCATCGGCTCAGCGTGGACCAACATCCCTGTGGAACGTTTCAGGCTGTTCTGGAGGCAAAGAGGAGTCTGACCGAGTACTAGCTGTGTGTACCTAATAAACTGGCCGGTGAGTGTATATTCACCTTTACAAACATTCATACAACGCTGAAAATACATTTCTTACCAGACAGGTCGAACTTGTAGACTCCTCCAGTGGATTTGACAATGTCAGGGTTGAGAACTCCCTTGATGATATTGAATGTTTCCGCTATGGGCCCACTGGTAGCCCATTCAGCGCTGGGTTTGTTACCCTTAACCACTGGGATGACAATCTGATCCCCCATGTCCTGCACCAGAGACTCAGCCTCATCCAGGAAGAAGTCTGGGAGCAGTGGATTACCTGTGGTCACACAGAGACACACCATTAACATAACCACCCGGTACAGCCAGAAGACGGAACCTGGTTCCTCTCTAGGTTTCTTCCTAGATACTGTGCTGTCTGGGGTTTTATGCTGAGTGTCTGTAGAGCACTTTGAAAACTGCTGATGTAAAAATGGCTTCATAAAAGACTGATCGATTGATTAGCATATCTATGCTTTGTGGAAACCATAACCACAGAGTCTAAGATGTTGGGGTGGATGGGAGGTTATAAGCTGACATAAGGAATTGTTTTAAGATGGATCATTTAGCGATCTGATTTAGAATTTTATGACACCTTTAGGTATCAAAAAAAATATATAAAAAAAATACTTGATAATATTGAATTTGGCCTTTACTACTAAAGCCCTTAGAAACACATTGAATAACACATTCAGAAATGGCAAAACAGACAGTCAAATTAATCCAAAGGATTAAGGTCTTGAAGCGTCTGTCCTAAATCTAGGAGATTTATTTGTATTTAACTGTTTTACACATTTAACCCAGTAGTTTTTTTTAACCGGTACCGGATACCTTCAGACGAGTCCTGTGACACTTGTAGGGGTCGGTGAGCAAGACAGAGAACAGCATGGCGTTTGAGTGTGATCTTTCCATAGAGTGGTCATATTACTTTATAGGCCAAACAGACTCTCATGGTCTCACAAACACATTCCATCGTAGGTGCGGAAGGCCGCCATAGGAGGATGTGGTGGATTGAGACGCATCCAATGGAAAAAAACATATCTTTAGTTTAAACTGACTGCTTTAGAAGGGGATTTTTGTATTATGTAAGTTAGACTAAGGGGTTATTAAAATTACACTAGAGATCAAGTGGAAGGACTACTGTATCAGGCTGTTTTATGTCTAATTATATGTTTAACCTCACATCACTGTGTACATACGTACATACCTGGAGCAACGGCGTATATGTCAAAGTCTTTAATGCCCTCGGTCTTCAGAATTTCCTCGTCGATGACAAAGTTCCCTGTGTAGCTGGTAGGCTTACTGAGGATGGCGTAGGCTGCGTCTGACATGATGTCAACGTTACGACACTGCTTACCCACCTCCGCACCCCCCAGCATGTCCATAGCAGCAGTCTGGATGGCTGGAGGACAGCGCGCAACATTCAGGGAAAAAAATAAAGCTTTCTGAATGAATTAGTTTCATTTGATTACTTCCCAATACATATGTATTGCACATAGGAAGTTATTTAGAAAGCACAGATAGGATTCCAGATGGCGTCCAAGTGACACAATAACCATCTCTACATCTAGCGGACAAACTAGTCTGCTCATTAAAACTGGTTATACAGTGTAATGGTATCTTTCAACACGTACCCGTCTTGGGCCATAAGGCATTGACAGCGATGGACCCTCTGAACTCTTCAGCCATGCCCAGAACACACATGGACATGCCATACTTGGCCATTGTGTATGCTGAGGGAACCAGGAAAAGAAGAACAGGTAAACACAGTCTGTGATTGGAAAACGACATCTTTCATAGCAAACAGAAAGGGTGCGTCCCAACAATGTATCCTATCTCCTGAAGTATACACTTGTTCACTACTTCCCACAAATCTAAAAGCATTGGATTGGTGGAGGCATGGGCTGCTGGGAGTTTCCACCATATTTCTGATACCAGCCAATTCCTTTTAAAATCAGTGAATGGAAGGATGGATAATTGGGCCTCAGACAGTGGATGAAGCCTTCCTTACCTGTGTGGTTTTTGAACCAGATGGGGTTAAGGTTGAGTGGCGGGCTGAGGTTGAGGATGTGAGGGTTTTTACTCTTCAACAGATGTGGGATGCACAGTTTAGACCTGGGAAAAACAATTCAGAAATAAATTATTCAGAAAGGCTTCATCACGAAGGTTCAACCAAGATACAGGTAAATTATAAAGCATGCCCACATGTCAGAATAAAAAAAAAACAAGGTTGAATCATCTTGGGACTGAAGTCGGTACCGCCGATCTGCCAACTTCTGTCTGTAGTGTCCGAACAGTTTGGGCTACACACTAATATGACCCCTCTGTGGAAAGGTGAAACTCTCACGAACATGTCAGTTGTTTTGCTCTGGCATGCTGACTCGTCTGAAGTCCCCCGGTACCAGTTAAAAAAATGTATGGAAGTACAGTGCATTCGGAAAGTATTCAGACCATTTGACTTTTTCCACATTCTGTTACGTTTAAGCCTTATTCTAAAAAATATACGGTATATCTACACCCAATACTCCATAATGACAAAGCAAAAACAGTTTAAAGATTTTTGAAAATGTATTAAAAATATCTGTTGTTCCATGTAGTGAATCTGTTATTCAATGTGTTTCTATGGTCTAATAGCAGTAAGGACCATCTGTTGTTCAATGTGTTTGTATGGTCTAATAGCAGTAAGGACTATCTGTTGTTCATGTAGTGAATCTGTTATTCAATGTGTTTGTATGGTCTAATAGCAGTAAGGACTATCTGTTGTTCCATGTAGTGAATCTGTTATTCAATGTGTTTGTATGGTCTAATAGCAGTAAGGACTATCTGTTGTTCCATGTAGTGAATCTGTTATTCAATGTGTTTGTATGGTCTAATAGCAGTAAGGACTATCTGTTGTTCATGTAGTGAATCTGTTATTCAATGTGTTTGTATGGTCTAATAGCAGTAAGGACTATCTGTTGTTCATGTAGTGAGCCGGACAGTTTTTATGCCCGAGGTACGGGACATTGACAGGTGAACCTAAGATCTTATTGTGTATGATAATTTATGTTGGTAACCAATGCAAAAACAGTTGTTTTGAAGTTATTTCTAATGTTCTGAAGGGTTTATGCAAAGTTTATTTTCCTTTCTGACTTTTTCATGAGTCCTTTGTATTGTTGTAGACTTGACACTGACAGATGAGAGCAACTCACAAACAAAGGAGAAATCTAACTTTTCCCTGGTAGGCATGACCTACCTGGCACCCCTACTAACCTCAAGTCAAGTCAAAACTGTTACAAGCTGGTGTCCCTGTATTACAAAGGTAATCAGCTGACAAGAACTGAGCATTTCAGTCATGTTTACACTGCCACCTGCTGGCATGAAATAGTATTGAACAAACAATGACTTTTTAAGATTAAGATCACTGTATAAATCAAGGTCCAACTGACATTTCTGCTCCTGTGGAACAGTTGTGGGGGGAGGCAATAGCATCTAGGATTTGATACAAGCAACCCTCCAGTTGCCAGCTAACTTCCCAACAGATTTTTCCCATCAGATCCGGTATTCAAACTGGCAACCCTAGCTCGCTTCTAACCGCTAGGCTACAAATACCAATGCTTAGAGTTTAGAATAAATCAAGAATGCAAATGGCACACAATCAAAGGTTACATAGATGTTGCCAAAGCCCTCCTGTTTAGAATGTATTGGTTCATTCACTCACGTCAGATACGTCCCTCTGAGGTTGACACCCAACATAAGGTCCACTTTCTTCATGGGAGTATCCAGGGTTCCCGTCAGGTTAATGGCACTGGCATTGTTCACCAGGATATCAATACCTGGACATCGACACAATGTTAAAGGGACATTTCACTCATAAATGAAAGTGTCAGATGTTTTCAGACCTCAAAAGAAGACTAATTTCAAGACGAAACCACGTCCCACGACATTGGTTGCGTAGATCCAGCTATACGCCTAAATCCCAATAAATAGAAAAGATAAACACAGTTAAATCTCATGGACAGATCCATGTAAACAACTGGTGCAGTAGAATCTGTCAGGAAGGAACAGAATGCGTTGGCTAGCGAGCTGCAGTAGTTCCGGTGTTTTAGTTTTTTGTCACTTATTTGGACAAATCATGATTCCGCAGGTGTTAGAATCTTTTGAATTCGGCCCGTCAGAGGGTGGAGCTCCTAGTTCTAGCATCTCTTCATCCCTTCTAACACTTACGGACCCAGAAATTAATGGAGCAGCCCACCAATTACGCACTTCAGTTCTGTGTTAACCATTATTGAACACAGTCTAATTGACTGATTCTCTTGGTTATTCTGTGCTTATCTTTTCCATTCATTTGAAGTGTCTTGATGTTGCTCACCTCCAAACTTCTGCACGGCCTGTTCCACTGCATCTCCAATCTGCTTCTCATCTCTGACGTCTACGATACAAGGCAACGCTTTGCCTCCCAATGCCTCGACTAGCAACACACACACACACACAGAGTTAAGCAACACGTACCAATACACTTATTGTCACATGGTGAAAAGACAGAAAGTTAAATGTTTAGGAGAGTCAAAATTGTGAACATTTTGTGGTTTAAGCCTTCAAGCCATAACAAAAAGCTAAGGTAAAGTCAAGCTGTACTCACTTTCTTCTGCAGCTGTGTAGATGGTTCCAGGTAGTTTGGGGTGGGCCTGTGCGGTTTTAGCAGCTATGACAACATTGGCACCATCCTTAGCAGCTTTGAGGGCGATGGCTTTCCCAATCCCACGACTTGCCCCTGTAATGAACAGGGTTTGTCCTGCTAGCTTTCTGAAATTCACACAGCAAAGGAACAGGTTATTCTGCAGGCTAGGCTAGGTTCAGGACTGTTGCTGCCACTATTGTACATAGGTCAGAATGTAGAAAATGAGGAGATGTAGCAGAAACCCATACAGAACACCTTCTGGGAGGTGGCATCATCCAATCAAGAGATAATTCCATCCTTGTCTCCTCAATTAGTGAAGGCAATATGTGGAAGTCTACAAAGAGTGTACCAGGGTTGGGTTCTGTTCCATATACCTGAATTTAACACAATTTATTCAATTCAAGTTGCCTGAGTGCCAGTCTGTTTAACAAACATGAAAAAAGGTATAAAGTTGATTGTACAAAATGAATACGTGTAAGTTTGTCACTTTCACGAAGTTGGAGTAATAACATGTTCAACTACTTAAGACATTGCCTGGAATCGTGCCTTTAGATTGACTTCTCAAACCACGGTCTGTTCCCAAGCGTTACTGAAAGTCTCGCGATACTGCGATCTGTCGTGGGATAGAGGTCACTCATGTTTTATTTATTTAACCAGGCAAGTCAGTTAAGATCAATTCTTATTTACAATGACGGCCTACCTACAGGGTCAGACCCTGGAGCAAATGAGGGTTAAGTGCCTTGTTCAAGGACACATCGACAAGTTGTTCACGTGGTCGGCTCGGGTATTCGAACCAACAACCGGCTGTTACACTCCAATGACCTTTACAGTGAATCTCAGATCTGTGATATGATACAATGTCTGTTAAATGTACAACCAGTCTAGATGTTTGAAATATATAGTTACATAACTAGTAGGTACACATTGTAACGGTGATATGTACAGGATAAGAGCATGCGTGTGAAATACCTATATTTATATTGTATTTATTTATATTTTTAATCCCAGCCCCCGTCCCTGCAGGAGGTATGTTGCCTTTTGGTAGGCTGTCATTGTAAATAAGAATTTGTTCTTAACTAACTTGCCAAGTTAAATAAAGGTTAAATAAAAAATAAATGTAAAAATAGACAAACATCAAAGTTGACTGACAACTCACTCCCGTTGTGTATTTGGAGAGACTGCGTAGCCAGCTGACTTGCTAACCTTGGCTAGACACATTTAAACACAGCTTGTACAAAGTTGTGGACAACAGTACTTCACAATGCTCGTCATATGTTGTGCTCTTAGACAGTTTAGTTACATGTCCTTCATCAGCCATCATCTTCATCTACAAGCTTCAAGGAGAGCTTGATAACTAACGTTATGTAGCCGCAGGCTAGCGTTAGCAGGCTAGCTAGAAGACGTTACTTACCCTGTGTTTTGCAACATTCTGAAGACGTAAGATTTCTCTGCAGATATGTTTTTAATGAAGAGAATATGAACGGACTATACAATTCAGTTCAGGATCAAGTTCGGTTCCAACTTTGCTAAAACTAGCCGGAAACAATGTCACCTGCTGGTGGTGACGTCATGAAAGCTGCGGAAGTCTCTTTTAGCACAGTTAGAGATGTTTTCTTCTTCTTTGGTATCACATTGTGTTTGTGCATGCCGCCACCTACTGTGCGATAGTGTATGTTCCATTACGGTACATTTGTGATATATAGAAGGCTAGCTCTGTCCTGGGGATGAGCCTTGACACTCTAGAGGAGGTGGCGGAGAGACGGATCCTGGCCAAACTGCTGGCCATCATGGACAACGTCACCCACCCTCTGCACGCCATGGTTATGACGCAGAGGAGCACCTTCAGTCACAGACTGATCCCACCACGGTGTGCCAGAGAGCGCCACAGGAGGTCCTTCCTGCCGGCGGCTATGAGACTATATAATGCCTCACCGGGGTGCCGTGCCGTCGGCAACATAGATCTGGAACTGTTGGGGTGCTAGGACCTAGTTTAACAATTATGCATCCATCCGTGAGTAACTCTGTTCCGTAATCACTCATCCACTCAGGACCTACTTATTCATACAGGTCTGTATATACATACCCATGTACAGTTGTTATATTATATCACATGCAATATTGTAAGTAATTATTGGACCTAGGCATTCACTCAGGAATGCATATTAGTATCCTGCCAGTTGCACCTTTTCTCATTGCTTTTAGTATATCAAATGTGCAATAAGTGCAGTTGTCTGTAATTAAACCCTGCGCACTAAGGACTGTATTTTAAGGGAATTACTATTATTACCCCAATGATATCATACACACATTTAGCTATTAAAGTATCTCTTCCTGTCATTTACCTGTACAGTTTGTGTAAACATGCAAGTATTCACTTATCTGTAAATATAACTGTATACCTAACTGTACAGCTAATTTAACCATGCAAAATTTTCACCTACCTGTTCATTTACCCAGTCTGTCTATTAAGTAAACTATTATTACCCTCGCTCATATCATACGCATTAGCTACTGAAGTATTTCTCTGCCATCAACCTGTATAGTATAGTTAACCATCCAACATCCACCAATGTATAGTGTACATATTCAGCCAACCACTCATACTATGCAATGTCCTTTTATAGCTTTTTTTTGCACTCCAGATATCCTGTATTTCTATACTTTTTCATACTGCCGCTCTATGTATCATGTACCGTGTATCTGTCTTTTGTGTACTTTCGTTGTGGCATTTTGCACCTGCCCTGTGTTTTTGTTGTAGCTGCTTGATAATGAAATTTCCCCCCCGGGGATCAATAAAGTACCTATCTATCTATCTATCTATCTATCTATCTATCTATACCACCAACCAACCCTACACCTATACCACTATATACCACCAACCAACCCTACACCTATATACCACTATATACCACCAACCAACCCTACACCTATATACCACCAACCAACCCTACACCTATATACCACTACATACCACCAACCAACCCTACACCTATATATTACTATATACCACCAACCAACCCTACACCTATATACCACTACATACCACCAACCAACCCTACACCTATACCACTATATACCACCAACCAACCCTACACCTATATACCACTATATACCACCAACCAACCCTACACCTATATACCACCAACCAACCCTACACCTATATACCACTACATACCACCAACCAACCCTACACCTATATATTACTATATACCACCAACCAACCCTACACCTATATACCACTACATACCACCAACCAACCCTACACCTATATACCACTATATACCACCAACCAACCCTACACCTATATACCAACCCTACACCTATATACCACTACATACCACCAACCCTACACCTATATACTACTATATACCACCAACCAACCCTACACCTATATACCACCAACCAACCCTACACCTATATACAACTACATACCACCAACCAACCCTACACCTATATATCACTATATACCACCAACCAACCCTACACCTATATACCACCAACCAACCCTACACCTATATACAACTACATACCACCAACCAACCCTACACCTATATATCACTATATACCACCAACCAACCCTGCACCTATATACCACCAACCAACCCTACATCTATATACCACTATATACCACCAACCAACCCTACACCTATATACCAACCCTACACCTATATACCACTATATACCACCAACCAACCCTACACCTATATACCACTATACCACCAACCAACCCTACACCTATATACCACTATACCACCAACCAACCCTACATCTATATACCACTATATACCACCAACCAACCCTACACCTATATACCAACCCTACACCTATATACCACTATACCACCAACCAACCCTACACCTATATACCACTATGGGGGGGGCAGCATAATGTTTAGAGTGGGGGGGGGCAGCATAATGTTTAGAGTGGGGGGGCAGCATAATGTTTAGAGTGGGGGGGAGCATAATGTTTAGAGTGGGGGGGGGCAGCATAATGTTTAGAGTGGGGGGGGGCAGCATAATGTTTAGAGTGGGGGGGGGCATAATGTTTAGAGTGGGGGGGGGAGCATAATGTTTAGAGTGGGGGGGGCAGCATAATGTTTAGAGTGGGGGGGCAGCATAATGTTTAGAGTGGGGGGGAGCATAATGTTTAGAGTGGGGGGGAGCATAATGTTTAGAGTGGGGGGGGGAGCATAATGTTTAGAGTGGGGGGGGCAGCATAATGTTTAGAGTGGGGGGGCAGCATAATGTTTAGAGTGGGGGGGAGCATAATGTTTAGAGTGGGGGGGAGCATAATGTTTAGAGTGGGGGGGAGCATAATGTTTAGAGTGGGGGGGGAGCATAATGTTTAGAGTGGGGGGGGCAGCATAATGTTTAGAGTGGGGGGGCAGCATAATGTTTAGAGTGGGGGGAGCATAATGTTTAGAGTGGGGGCAGCATAATGTTTAGAGTGGGGGGGAGCATAATGTTTAGAGTGGGGGGGGAGCATAATGTTTAGAGTGGGGGGGGGGAGCATAATGTTTAGAGTGGGGGGGGCAGCATAATGTTTAGAGTGGGGGGGCAGCATAATGTTTAGAGTGGGGGGAGCATAATGTTTAGAGTGGGGGGAGCATAATGTTTAGAGTGGGGGGAGCATAATGTTTAGAGTGGGGGGAGCATAATGTTTAGAGTGGGGGGGAGCATAATGTTTAGAGTGGGGGGAGCATAATGTTTAGAGTGGGGGGGAGCATAATGTTTAGAGTGGGGGGAGCATAATGTTTAGAGTGGGGGGAGCATAATGTTTAGAGTGGGGGGAGCATAATGTTTAGAACTCTAGCTTCCCCTTGTATTGAAGTAGTGTTCTCATTGCGTGTGTTCACAAGACTCCTGTATTTCTAGTTAGACCGGTGCAACAGGTTTCTACATGCTGCAGTGCTCACTGTGCTGCATGGATAGAACCGGGATCCAACATGTATAATATAGGCTTATTATAGGCTTATATACAGTACTGTGCAAAAGTTTTAAGCAGGTGTGAAAAAATGCTTTCAAAAAAAGACATGTTAATAGTTTATATTTATCAATTAACTAAATGCAAAGTGAGTGAACAGAAGAAAAATCTACATCAAATCAATATTTGGTGACCAGCCTTTGCCTTCAAAACAGCATCAACTCTTCTAGGTACACTTGCAGTTTTTGAAGGAACTTGGGCAGGAGAACTATCTTGGAGAACTAACCACAGTTATTCTGTGGATTTAGGCAGCCTCAGTTACTTCTCTCTCTTCATGTAATCCCAGACAGACTCAATGATGTTTAGTTCAGGGCTCTGTGGGGGCCATACCATCACTTCCAGACAGACTCGATGATGTTGAGATCAGGGCTCTGTGGGGGCCATACCATCACTTCCAGACAGACTCTATGATGTTGAGATCAGGGCTCTGTGGGGGCCATACCATCACTTCCAGACAGACTCGATGATGTTGAGATCAGGGCTCTGTGGGGGCCATACCATCACTTCCAGACAGACTCTATGATGTTGAGATCAGGGCTCTGTGGGGCCATACCATCACTTCCAGACAGACTCGATGATGTTGAGATCAGGGCTCTGTGGGGGCCATACCATCACTTCCAGACAGACTCGATGATGTTTAGTTCAGGGCTCTGTGGGGCCATACCATCACTTTCAGGACTCTTTGTTCTTAATAGATAGTTCTTAATGACTTTCGCTGTATGTTTGGGGTCGTTGTCATGCTGCAGAATACATTTGGGGCCAATCAGATGCCTCCCTGATGGTATTGCATGATGGGTAAGTATCTGCCTGTACTTCTCAGCATTGAGGAGACCATTAATTCTGACCAAATCCCCAACTCCATTTGCAGAAATGCAGCCCCAAACTTACAAGGAACTTCCACCATGCTTCACTGTTGCCTGTAGACACTCATTCATGTACCGCTCTCCAGCCCTTCAGGAACAAACTGCCTTCTGCTACAGCCAGATATTTCTGCACCCCAGTTCCTGTGTTTTCGTGCATAGTTGAGTCTCTTGGCCTTGTTTCCATGTCAGAGGTATGGCTTTTTGTCCGCAAGTCTTCCATGAAGGCCACTTCTGACCAGACTTCTCTGGACAGTAGATGGGTGTACCAGGGTCCCACTGTTTTCTGACAATTCTGAGCTGATGGCACTGCTGGACATCTTCCGATTGCGAAGGGAAGTAAGCCTGATGTGTCTTTCATCTGCTGCAGTAAGTTTCCTTGGCCGACCACTGCGTCTACGGTCCTCAGCGTTGCCCGTTTCTTTGTGATTCTTCAAAAGAGCTTGGACAGCACATCTGGAAACTCCTGTCTGCCTTGAAATGTCTCCCTGGGAGAGACCTTGGTGATGCAGTAGAACTACCTTGTGTCTTGTTGCTGTGCTCAGTCTTGCCATGGTGGATGACTTTGACTGTAAACCGTCTTCAGCAACCTCACCTTGTTAGCTGAGTTTGGCTGTTCCTCGCCCAGTTTTATTCCTCCTACACAGCTGTTTCTGTTTCACTTAATGATTGTGTTTCAACCTACATAATGAATTGATCATCTTTAGCACCTGTTTGGTATAATTGTTTAATCATACACCTGACTATATGCCTACAAAATCCCTGACTGTGGTCAAGTGTACCTAGAAGAATTTGATTTGATGTAGATTTTTCTTCTGTTCGCTCACTTTGCATTTAGTTAATTGATAAATATAAACTATTAACATGTCTATTTTTAAAGTATTCTTACTATACAGCATTTTTTCACACATGCCTAAAACCTTTGCACAGTACTGTACATGTATAATATAGGCTTATTGCAGGCTTATATACATGTATAATATAGGCTTATTACAGGCTTATGTACATGTATAATATAGGCTTATTACAGGCTTATATAATGTATTTTATAGGCTTATTACAGGTTTATTACAGGCTTATATACATGTATATTATAGGCTTATTACAGGCTTATATACATGTATATTATAGGCTTTTACGATAATTGATAAACCATTTCTTCAAGCCTCAAATAAGAATAAGTGATATGATTTGATGGTGTCTCTCAGGGGTAAATGAGTGTGGACTGTAGAAGATTGATTAAAGTGGAGATTAACTTGATTAATTAATACCTGTTGTTTAACAAGATTATCCCTGTTCAACTAACTCCTAGTCTGCAGCAGACAAGTGGCTAGACTCCAATCTTTCCCTTCATGATAACCTCTCCCTCTATCTCTCTGACATGGCAGGCACAGATATATAGGGCGTCAGGTAGCCTAGTGGTTAGAGAGTTGGGCCAGTAACAGAAAGGTTGTTGGTTCGAATACCTGAGCCGACAAGGTGAAAAACCTGTTGATGTGTCCTTGAACAAGGCATTTAACCCTAGTTTGCTCCAGGGGCTGATGTAGGTAGTCTGTCACTGTAAATAAGAATTTGTTCTTAACTTACTTGCCTAGTTAAATAAAGGTTAAATAAAAAATATATATATTCTAGCCTTATTTCTATCCAACCTGCGTGAGCGGTGATGGTTCACTAGGGCGCAGATATGTGTAGGCCTACATGGATGAAAGTGACAAAGGTGTGTTTCTTTTGGAGCTGCCTGAAAGGGGAGGCCATTTTGTACAGCAAGGCAGGCAGGCGTCTGTACATGTCTGTATTTCTGTGCTCACGTCAGGAACAGGAAGCGTTCTATTGTGCGTATGAGAGAGAACATTTTCTGTGTTGTGGGGGCGAGAGTTATACCAGAGGCGCTAGTAACAACACCCAAACCTATTTCTTCACTTTCCCGAGCGTTCACTGTCCTTTCTACACTGTTTCCTCTGTGCAATGGATGGGTATGTTGTTTTTTCTTTACAATATTTGCCGGTTACACACACGCATGTTACGTTTTTGCACAACACCTCGCACTGTTTCATGTATCCTATAGTGAGGAATTATATGCGCGGATCCAACGTTTAGAGAATTGACCGCGGTAGGGGAGGGGGCGCAAAACAAGCCCCTCAGACAATTACACATTTTACATTTTGGACCGTACCTTTTGTGTGTAGACAGATGTAATGGTGTTATTCTATTCAATTAAAGACTTCACGTCGCTGGAAAAAATATAGAATGTAGAGAAAATCCCATTTTTTCGTGTTTTTATGCGCATGGGTGTTTGCTTGTTCCAATATCTGAGTTTGATTAGAGGAAGTGATAGACAACACATTGTCCTTAAATTATTGAGTTTCCTAGCTTTTTAAATATTTGTTATTCATGCATGATGTTTATCAATTCTGTAGCTCACAAATGGACAGTAAAATGAACATTAGATTAAGATATGCTGCCATTTTAAGATATGTAAGGGGCGTTTCTGTCTTGTTCGCGAAAACAACAGAATGCTCTGATACATAAAGCATCATTTAGATAATAAGTATAACTTTTTTTAAGAGAAAACTCTTAAAGTAAAATGATGATGTAATCTAAGCATAGATATCCATTGTATTAAGATGTTTTAACAACTGAATAGGAGCTATTATAAATCATTGTTTACAACTCGTGTGCGAGAAAAAGGAACGACATGGGGGGGGGGGGGGGTAGCTTTTATAAAGCCTTCCTCGCAACCATTTCCTTACATCGTTTTAATTGTTATTTTTAGATAGGCTTCATGCGCCCAATTGTCCAACAGTTGTATTGGGTTTAGGCTAATCTATAAGTAATGAACAAATATCTGCATGTAATAAATTAGCAATAATATAGTAATAGAATATAATGCTTGCAATTGTTGACCATAATTGTCCAGTTTGGTAAGACAATTCTATGCCAACTCCAACTTCTAATTGTCTGCCACGCTGCCTGCCATACCTTGCCTTCTCTTCCCGAAACAAAAGACCGCGTTCTGTGTGTCGCCAGCTCGACCGCTCTGTCCTCTCCCGTTGTGAGATAATTTGACAAATACAATGCAACAATGTAACGAAGTGGAAGTGGATCATCAGAGTTTACACGAGTTGGATATAAAAGTTGTAATGTAGCCGATGATTCCAATGTGCAGTGAGCTGAGGTGTGTTGCATGAGCTTCCGCAATGGGGATTGTACATCACACATCTTTCTAAGGCAACTATCAGTGACAAGGCAGTCTATTCTGTAGGCCTGTACTGAAAAGTATGAGTAGGCTAGTGGTTTTGCCACCTTATCCCCCTCTTGATGTGAACCAAAACACAACAGTCCATTTATTGTAGAATGTGTGTCATCATAGCACAGTGATAATGTGTATGTAATGTTAAGTCTTCAGAAATAAATTAACCTTGATAAAATTACTCATATTGTGTTTGCTGAACACTGGTGCCAGGTGTTAAACCCAACAAAGTTGCACAAAATCTTTTGAATATTAAAAATTGAACCATGGATGAATAATGACTGCTCAAACTAGTTTTTGTTCAGTTCCCTTTGGCCCTGACAACGTTGGCCCTGTCTTGTTTATTAAACATGATAACTTTGGCCCTGTCTTGTTTATTAAACATGATAACTTTGGCCCTGTCTTGTTTATTAAACATGATAACTTTGGCCCTGTCTTGTTTATTAAACATGATAACTTTGGCCCTGTCTTGTTTATTAAACATGATAACTTTGGCCCTGTCTTGTTTATTAAACCTGATAACTTTGGCCCTGTCTTGTTTATTAAACATGATAACTTTGGCCCCGTCTTGTTTATTAAACCTGATAACTTTGGCCCTGTCTTGTTTATTAAACCTGATAACTTTGGCCATGTCTTGTTTATTAAACCTGATAACTTTGGCCCTGTCTTGTTTATTAAACCTGATAACTTTGGCCCTGTCTTGTTTATAAAACATGATAACTTTGACCTTGTCTTGTTTATTGAACCTGATAACTTTGGCCCTGTCTTGTTTATTAAACCTGATAACTTTGGCCCTGTCTTGTTTATAAAACATGATAACTTTGACCTTGTCTTGTTTATTAAACCTGATAACTTCTGCCCTGTCTTGTTTATTAAACATGATAACTTTGGCCCTGTCTTGCTTATAAAACATGATAACTTTGGCCCTGTCTTGTTTATTAAACCTGATAACTTTGGCCTTGTCTTGTTTATTAAACCTGATAACTTTGGCCCTGTCTTGTTTATTAAACCTGATAACTTTGGCCCTGTCTTGTTTATTAAACCTGATAACTTTGGCCCTGTCTTGTTTATTAAACCTGATAACTTTGGCCCTGTCTTGTTTATTAAACCTGATAACTTTGGCCCTGTCTTGTTTATTATTTATTCTGTGTTTTAGTCAGTCTCAGATATAAATGTCTACTCTGGGTTTGTTTTACACAACCTACAGTAAATCACATGTTATTGTTCACATGCACCGAATACAACAAGTTTACACTTCATAGGGAAATGATGATTACTTACGAGCCTTTTCCCAAAAGATAGAAAATAGTTACACAATAAATACCAATAACATGGCTATATACAGGGAGTACCAGTACTGAGTCAGGGGTACCAGGTAATAACATGGCTATATACAGGGAGTACCAGTACTGAGTCAGGGGTACAAGGTAATAACATGGCTATATACAGGGAGTACCAGTACTGAGTCAGGGGTACCAGGTAATAACATGGCTATATACAGGGAGTACCAGTACTGAGTCAATGTGCAGGGGTACCAGGTAATAACATGGCTATATACAGGGAGTACCAGTACTGAGTATATGTGCAGGGGTACCAGGTAATAACATGGCTATATACAGGGAGTACCAGTACTGAGTCAGGGGTACAAGGTAATAACATGGCTATATACAGGGAGTACCAGTACTGAGTCAATGTGCAGGGGTACCAGGTAATAACATGGCTATATACAGGGAGTACCAGTACTGAGTCAATGTGCAGGGGTACCAGGTAATAACATGGCTATATACAGGGAGTACCAGTACTGAGTATATGTGCAGGGGTACCAGGTAATAACATGGCTATATACAGGGAGTACCAGTACTGAGTCAGGGGTACAAGGTAATAACATGGCTATATACAGGGAGTACCAGTACTGAGTCAGGGGTACCAGGTAATAACATGGCTATATACAGGGAGTACCAGTACTGAGTCCATGTGCAGGGGTACCAGGTAATAATATGGCTATATACAGGGGGTACCGGTACCGAGTCAATGTGCAGGGGTACCAAGTAGTTGAGGTAATTGAGGTAATATGTACATAGGTAGGGGTAAAAGTGACTAGGCAATCAGGATAGATAATAAACAGAGTAGCAGCAGTGTGTGGGAGAGTTTGAAAGACTGTGTGAGTGTGGCGTCACTATCCATGTGTGTGTGTGTTTTGTGTCAGTGTAGTATGTGCTAGTGTGTTGGTAGAGTCCAGTGTGCGTGTTGGAGTGTCAGTGTAGTATGTGCTAGTGTGTCGGTAGAGTCCAGTGTGTATAGATAAAGAATGACATGCTACCAAGTAAATATCACTATTCAATATAAAATATGTGTACCAGAGCAGTTTCATTGTAAACAGCTATGGCTTTTAAGTTATTCACCCTACACCTACACACTAGTCCTATGTTATCTCACACCGTATTCTCCCTACACACTAGTCCTATGTTATCTCACACCGTATTCTCCCTACACACTAGTCCTATGTTATCTCACACCGTATTCTCCCTACACACTAGTCCTATGTTATCTCACACCGTATTCCCCCTACACACTAGTCCTATGTTATCTCACATCTGGATATCCCACTGCATGAACATAGCAACATGTGTCCCGCTGCATGAACATAGCAACATGTGTCCCACTGCATGAACATAGCAACATGTGTCCCATTGCATGAACATAGCAACATGTGTCACTCAATAAACATATTATAGCAACATAAAAACCTGCTGACATGTGACATAATAAATGTCACTACAGGTAAATATGATGGATTATGATTGGGATTACTCACTTTAAATTGCTTTGGATAAAGGCATCTGCTACGTAACGTTATTATCATATCTGCATGGATAACAATAGTTAAAACCAAACAAGTTGAGGTCCTTAATACCTCGTAGAGTATATTGATGCACTGGTGCGTCAATCTAAATGACATAATACACACATCCCCATCTAAATCAGTCAGTTTAATCTGGAGATATCAGTTTTTTGCATGGGATGCGTCTCAATCCACTCCATCAGACCATGAGACATCCCCGTCTCCTCACGAAAACGTCTGTAGCGTCTGAACGGTTTGACCCACAAAAATAAAAAGGGGAGAATCTCACGACCACGATGGTGTTCTACGACCCGCACAAGTTTCAGGAGACTCGTCTGAAGTCGGTACCGTCAATGTGCTAACTTCTGTTTGGTAGTGTCTGAACCGTTTGGGCCACAAACTAAGTGTCAAGGGACTTAGTAACCGGTGCCAGTTTAAAAGACGAATGGAAGTATGAAGGTAGTTTTGTGCCTACCCCAAAAAATATATATATATATTTAGGACAGACACTTCAAAACCTTGTTTTATATGATTCATTTTTTTACTATTTTTTTAGCCGTTTATGAATGTTATTCAATGTGTTTCTATGTGCTATAGTAGTAAAGTATATATCTTTTTATACCTAAAGCTGTCATAAAATTCAAAATCAAATAGCTAAATTATCCATAGTATGACCATTTTAAAATAATTCAATAACATAGCAGCCCCCTCTCCCCTAACATCTTAGACTCTAAAGAATGAACATATGTTGTATGTCCTGTCCCTCATACACAGTAACTAAACTGCTATGTCCTGTCCCTCATACACAGTAACTAAACTGCTATGTCCCTCATACACAGTAACTAAACTGCTATGTCCCTCATACACAATAACTAAACTGCTATGTCCTGTCCCTCATACACAGTAACTAAACTGCTATGTCCTGTCCTTCATACACAGTAACTAAACTGCTAGACTGGTTTTATTAAGGCCTGTGGCTGTAGGGGGGAAGGACAAGTTAATGGGATCTCGGCCCCTTCATCCCCTGGATAGTTAGATGCAGAAGTGAAGTTAGTGAAGTGCAGAAAGAACAGAGCTCTGGTGCTGCAGATATTATATTAATAACCTATAGGGTTGTTCTGCTGCAGATATTATATTAATAACCTATAGGGTTGCTCTGGTGCTGCAGATATTATATTAATAACCTATAGGGTTGCTCTGGTGCTGCAGATATTATATTAATAACCTATAGGGTTGCTCTGGTGCTGCAGATATTATATTAATAACCTATAGGGTTGCTCTGGTGCTGCAGATATTATATTAATAACCTATAGGGTTGTTCTGCTGCAGATATTATATTAATAACCTATAGGGTTGCTCTGGTGCTGCAGATATTATATTAATAACCTATAGGGTTGCTCTGGTGCTGCAGATATTATATTAATAACCTATAGGGTTGCTCTGGTGCTGCAGATATTATATTAATAACCTATAGGGTTGTTCTGCTGCAGGTATTGATTGTGTTTCCGTCTAGACATGTAGATGGAGATGTAGGTAAAATGGCCCCTGGGTGATGATGGCACCTGATGTGAATGCAATTCCTGACTTTATCTGCTGTTAATGATTTCATAGATCCCTCATATATTGGGAGCCCTATATGCAGGGGTGGAAATTAGGGAAAATCACTTTTGGACCCCTAAAATGGAAGGTTCCCCCTGGGATTTCACTCCCGGGGGGAGTGAAATGGGTAGTGTCCTATACTGAGGCCCTATATGGGTAGTGTCCTATACTGAGGCCCTATATGGGTAGTGTCCTATACTGAGGCCCTATATGGGTAGTGTCCTATACTGAGGCCCTATATGGGTAGTGTCCTATACTGAGGCCCTATATGGGTAGTGTCCTATACTGAGGCCCTAAATGGGTAGTGTCCTATACTGAGGCCCTAAATGGGTAGTGTCCTATACTGAGGCCCTATATGGGTAGTGTCCTATACTGAGGCCCTATATGGGTAGTGTCCTATACTGAGGCCCTATATGGGTAGTGTCCTATACTGAGGCCCTATATGGGTAGTGTCCTATACTGAGGCCCTATATGGGTAGTGTCCTATACTGAGGCCCTATATGGGTAGTGTCCTATACTGAGGCCCTATATGGGTAGTGTCCTATACTGAGGCCCTATATGGGTAGTGTCCTATACTGAGGCCCTATATGGGTATTGGCCTATACTGAGGCCCTATATGGGTAGTGTCCTATACTGAGGCCCTATATGGGTAGTGTCCTATACTGAGGCCCTAAATGGGTAGTGTCCTATACTGAGGCCCTAAATGGGTAGTGTCCTATACTGAGGCCCTAAATGGGTAGTGTACTATACTGAGGCCCTATATGGGTAGTGTCCTATACTGAGGCCCTATATGGGTAGTGTCCTATACTGAGGCCCTAAAAGGGTAGTGTCCTATACTGAGGCCCTAAAAGGGTAGTGTACTATACTGAGGAATACCTCTGGCTTTGTTACTGTTGGGGAATACCTCTGGCTTTATTACTGTTGGGGAATACCTCTGGCTTTATTACTGTTGGGGAATACCTCTGGCTTTATTACTGTTGGGGAATACCTCTGGCTTTGTTACTGTTGGGGAATACCTCTGGCTTTGTTACTGTTGGGGAATACCTCTGGCTTTGTTACTGTTGGGGAATACCTCTGGCTTTGTTACTGTTGGGGAATACCTCTGGCTTTATTACTGTTGGGGAATACCTCTGGCTTTGACACTAACACTAAATGGTCAGCAAATATAATTCAGAATATGAACACCTCTGCCCTGTTACTCTTGAGGACAAGGAATCCATTTTTTTGCAACACTTAAAAGAAAACTGAGAAATTACGATTTTCCAATATATGTCTCTAAAGTGGGGGTATGGTCTCTATAAATATGATTGTGTTGTCTCTCTTCATAAACAGAAAGAGGGAAGGCAGACTTTTGTCCAACGTTAGTAGTAACTAACTAAACATTTCCCTATTTTTTGTCATCTTTGTCCATAGACAGCTCAAAGTTTTAGGCATAGCTTTAGCATGTTCAATCAAAAACTGTATGTGGATGTCTCAGGCTGGCCTGACACAGAACATCACCGGGCTACTTACACTCTGAGAAACTGTGTTAAACAATGTTTACTGTGTGACACAGAAGAATTTAGCTTTGGCATTTAGCTACTGTGCTCCTCCTAGCATGTATAGCATTGTATTTATCAGGGATCCCCATCTGGTGCCTTGGCACCAAACACATAAAGGTTTTGTACACAAGTGTTGTGTCCCAAATGGCACCCTATTCCCTATGTAGTGCAGTACTTTTGCAAAATGGCACCCTTCCATTTGGGACTCAGCCTGAGAGCAGGGAACTGACTGACGGGGATGTTTTTAACTAAAACATGAAACAGCTGTTACAGTTTTGAGTCTCATCCTCATGTCATTTTCCAATTACTTTACTTCTCCATAAAAAATGTCTTTCTACATTTCCTTTCGCGTTTGTTTGGTGGTTAATATTGTGAAGAATGGCACAATCATATGACTATGAAATCCTGTTCTTTCTCTCACTGTCTTCTTATCATAGCAGCCAACTTCTCAAGCTTTCTTTCCACCCTTTGAATCGACCCAACCATGACTTGTATTATTTATAAGGCCTTATTATTTGTATTTTCTGGAACAAACACATAATTATCTACACAGAATACTTCTGTATTCAGAAACTCCATGTCGTGTTTTCTACATGATGGCAGCCAGGGCCGTGTTCTCTCCCACCTTTATTTTGACTGCTGAGATTTGTTACTTCTCTTTTGTTATTCTGTTCGGTGCTGACTGGCAGTGTTTAGGCTAGCAGGCTAACAGAGGATGGTATTTTTATTTTATTTTAAATTGAACCTTTATTTAACTATGCAAGTCAGTTAAGAACAAATTCTTATTTACAATGACGGCCTAAATCGGCCAAACTCGGACGACGTTGGGACAATTGTGCACCACCATATGGGACTCCCAATCACGGCCGGTTGTGATACAAACCAGGGTGTCTGTAGTGACGCCTCTAGCAATGAGATGCAGCGCCACTTGGGAGCCCAAGTGGGTAGAGGGAGGGCTGGGGTGACTGACGGTGTTTAGGCTAGCAGGCTAAGAGAAGAGGGTAGATGGAGTGCTGGGGTGACTGGCAGTGTTTAGGACCGATGTAGACGGCTGCACAGTACTGTCTTTTATCGATGGCGGTTATGATATCGTTTAGGACCTTGAGCGTGGCTGAGGTGCACCCATGACCAGCACGGAACCCAGATTGCATAGCGGAGAAGGTACGGTGGGATTTGAAATGGTCGGTGATCTGTTTGTTAACTTGGCTTTCGAAGACTTTAGAAAGGCAGGGCAGGATGGATATAGGTCTGTAACAGTTTGAAGAGGGGGATGACCGCGGCAGCTTTCCCATCTCTAGGGATCTCTGACAATACGAAAGAGAGGTTGAACAGGCTAGTAATAGGTGTTGCAACAATAGCTTCGGATTTTAGAAAGAAAGGGTCCAGATTATCTAGCCCAGCTGATTTGTAGGGGTCCAGATTTTGCAGCTCTTTCAGAACATCCTATCTGACTGTGTATATTGGTTCCTGACTTCCCTGAAAAGTTGCATATCGCGGGGGCTATTCTTTGCTAATGCAGTACGCCACAGGATGTTTTTGCTCAAGCTGTTTGGGCACAGTCCTGGATATTATGACAGAACTCTGTAGGCTCTCTCTGCAGTAGATTGCAACTCCGCCCCCTTTGGCAGTTCTATCTTGACGGAAAATTTTGTAGTTTCATCATTTTTGGTGGCCTTGCTAAGCCAGGATTCAGACACGGCTAGGACATCAGGGATGGCTGAGTGTTACTTAGGGAGGAGGCTTCTGATGTTAACATGCATGAAACCAAGGCTTTTACGATTACAGAAGTCAACAAATGAGAGCTCCTGGGGAATAGGTGTAGTACTGGGGGCTACAGGACCTGGGTTTACCTCTACATCACCAGAGGAACAGAGGAGGAGTAGGATAAGGGTATGGCTAAAGGCTTTAAGAACTGGTCGTCTAGTGCGTTGGGTTCAGAGAATATTAGGAGCAGATTTCTGGGCGTGGTAGAATAGATTCAGGGCATAATGTACAGACAAGGATATGGTAGGATGTGAGTTCAGTCGAGGTAAACCTAGGCGTTGAGTAACAATGAAAGAGGTTGCATCTCTGGAGGCACCAGATAAGCCAGGTGAGGTCTCCGAATGTGTGTGTGTGGGGGGGAACAAAGGAGCTATCTGACATCAAGACATCAACCTCCTGGCCGATTATCAGTCCAGCAGGCCTCAGCTGTGTAGCCGAGTGATCGTAAGGTCCAATGAGCAGCAAGAGGTGAGCCAGGGAGCAGCTCGGTAGCCGCTACTGCGCTAGGCGAGTGGGAGGCACGGCATTCAGAATGCTAGCGGACCGGGGCTAGCAGATGGGTCTTCGGCGACATCGCAACGGAAAAGCCTGTTGAAACCACATCGGACGATTACTTCGGCAGACCAGTTGTGATGATTCGGCGAGGCTCTGTGTCTACAATAGAAGGTCCAGGCCAGTTGGCAAAGAGGTACTGTAGCCCAGGAATTAGCTAGTAAACTTTGACGGCTAGCCGGGAGATGGGCCTAGCTCGAGGCTAGCTCAAGGCTAACTGGTGCATACTTCGGGACAATGGTGTTAGCCAACAACAGCCACTCGGTTGCAGCTAGCTGGCTGCGGTGATCCGATGATCCCTCTCCCCCTTCTCTCCACAGCCCAGGGCTCAGGTCAGTGGAATGTCAGCTATGTGCCAGGCCTCACCAGTGGTGCAGCGGTCTAAGTAACTGCGTTACTACAGCTCCTGGTTCGATACCGGGCTGTGTGAGGCGACTCACAGTTGGCCCAGTGTCTTCCGGGGTAGGGCGGGGTTTGGCCGGCCGGGATGTCCTTGTCCCATTGTGCTCTAGCGACTCCTGTGGCGGGCCGGACGCATGCACGCTGACACGATCGCCAGGTGTACAGTGTTTCCCCGACACATTGACCTGCCAACCTCTCAATCAGGCCTGATTCTGGATCAGATGACCTGACCTGCCTATCTCTCTATCAGGCCTGATTCTGGATCAGATGACCTGACCTGCCTACCTCTCTATCAGGCCTGATTCTGGATCAGATGACCTGACCTGCCTACCTCTCTATCAGGCCTGATTCTGGATCAGATGACTTGACCTGCCTACCTCTCTATCAGGCCTGATTCTGGATCAGATAACCTGACCTGCCTACCTCTCTGTTAGGCCTGATTCTCTGCTGCTCCTGGCTGGGTTCCAGTTTGCTCTTCTTTATTACTAGTGTGTGTGTGTGTGTGTGTGTGTGTGTGTGTGTGTGTGTGTGTGTGTGCGTGTGTGTGTGTGTGTGTGTGTGTGTGTGTGTGTGTGTGTGTGTGTGTGTGTGTGTGTGTGTGTGTGTGTGTGTCTGTGTGTGTGTGTGTGTGTGTGTGTGTGTGTGTGTGTGTGTGTGTCCCATCCAATATTAAAGGGAAACCAACACCATCCTCACCTCGGCCACATGCTCAGCCCTGCCATAGTAACCCGAGTTACCAGTTAAATTCAATTTAACCACTTCCTGGTTGCTTTCCTTAGGTGATTCCTTTCAAATACACATGTTGCAGGTGTACTCGCAAACCTGAGGCCTTAGGCCCTGCTGTACATGGTGTTGTTATGCAGTAGGCCTCAGTAGTCGGTACATGGTGTTGTTATGCAGTAGGCCTCGGTACATGGCGGTAAGCCTCTGTAGTCGGTACATGGTGTTGTTATGCAGTAGGCCTCGGTACATGGCGGTAAGCCTCTGTAGTCGGTACATGGTGTTGTTAGGCAGTTAACCTCGGTAGTCAGTAAATGGTGTTAGGAAGTAGGCCTCGGTAGTTGGTACATGGTGTTGTTAGGCAGTAGGCCTCGGTGGCGTTTCTTTCTGAAGACATGTTGGTGATATAATAACCTAATTTCTACAAGCTAGTTTATGATAGTATCTTCAGTAGTTGATGATAATATTTAATTGTTGACAACTCTCCTGAAGGACTGTTGAGGTCCAGGGCCCATCATGTTCTATCAACAGAGACTAGAGACGTCCCCATCTCCCACCCTCTCAGATACCTAGTACTCTGTCTCAAATGGCACCCTACAGACCATGGTCAAAAGTAGAGCACTGTCCAGGGAATAGGGTGCCATTTGGGATGCAGTGCTGTACTACTCCCTTGAGCCTTCAGCTTTACCATGGTTACGATACGACAGACAGAAGACGCTTGTTGTGCTTTATCAGTTAGGGTTAACATACATAGACTTGTCATTGGGATTCCAAAGCTCCTTCAAGATAGATAGATAGATAGATAGATAGATAGATAGATAGATAGATAGATAGATAGATAGATAGATAGATAGATAGATAGATAGATAGATAGATAGATAGATAGATAGATAGATAGATAGATAGATAGATAGATAGATAGATAGATAGATAGATAGATAGATACTTTATTGATCCCCCGGGGGGGAAATTTCATTGTCAAGCAGCTACAACAAAACACAGGGCAGGTGCAAAATGCCACAACGAAAGTACACAAAAGACAGATACACGGTACATGATACATAGAGCGGCAGTATGAAAAAGTATAGAAATACAAGATATCTGGAGTGCAAAAAAATAAAAGCTATAAAAAAGACATTGCATAGTATGGGTGGTTGGCTGAATATGTACACTATACATTGGTGGATGTTGAATGGTTAACTATACTATACAGGTCGATGGCAGAGAAATACTTCAGTAGCTAAAAATGCATATGATATGAGCGAGGGTAATAATAGTTTACTTAATAGACAGACTGGCTAAATGAACAGGTAAGTGAATATTTTGCATGGTTAAATTAGCTATACAGTTAAGTATACAGTTATATTTACAGATAAGTGAATACTTGCATGGTTACATTAACTGTACAGGTAAATGACAGGAAGAGATACTTTAATAGCTAAATGTGTGTATGATATCATTTGGGGTTATAATAGTAATTCCCTTAAAATACAGTCCTTAGTGCGCAGGGTTTGTGGCTCCTGATGTGGCTCCATGTTAAAGCCAGCTGATGTGACTCCATGTTAGTTGATGTGGCTCCATGTTAAAGCTAGCTGATGTGGCTCCATGTTAAAGCTAGCTGATGTGACTCCATGTTAGTTGATGTGGCTCCATGTTAAAGCTAGCTGATGTGGCTCCATGTTAAAGCCAGCTGACTGCATAGTAACATACCAGCCTGTGGCTTTCTCATATCTCTGTAGAGGACTCCTCTTCCTCTTCTCTGTCCTCATACTACGAGATGGGGGATGAACACTTCATGGCATAATTCTCCCATTCTACCCCATCCCCACACCCACACCCACACACATAGTAAATAAATACACACTGTGAAAACACAACCTCTTGTCTTGCATGGTGGGTAAACTGTACTGAGCAGGCCTGACTGGGCTGAGCATGTCTTTCGAGCTTGGTGTGTGCATGTGCCTTTCAGCAGCCCTTGTTAATTGGAGTGTGCTGCTGCCTTTGTTTGGCCAGTGGTGTCAGGTTACTGATGAAGGGGCCAGGCCAGCTTGCAGCATCAATAATAGATATCACAGACACTGGAGCTAGCTGACCTCCCTGCCTTTCCCTGCCCAGCCTCCTAACCTACCAGCCTCTCCCTGCTTCTGGCAAAAGTAGTGCACTATGTAGGGAATAGGGTGCCATTTGGGTCTTAGGCCCTCCCTCCCTGTCCCTATGTTCCCCCACCATGCCCCTGTTTTCCCCTCCCTCCCTCCCTCCCCCCTACCGTCAGCAAGGCAACATGGTTTTGTGTTTCCACTGTATGCTGCTTGTTTGTCGTAAATTAATTTGTGTACAGTGCCTAGAGCAAGTCTACACACGGCTTGCAGTTTTCACATTTTTGCTGCCTAGAAATGTAATCTTAAAAGAGATTCAATTATATTATTTCCCTACTGATCTACATAACCTACTTCACATTTTCAAAGTGAAAGAAAATTCTAGAACATTTTCCAAATTAATAGCAAATTTCAAATTTAAAGACAGGACTGTGATTGGACCAGTCAGGAACACTCAACACATCACAGAGTGTATTTTCAAGTATTGTGGTGGCAGCCTCCTGTAATGGGTATGCTTGTAACCGGCAGGGACTGGGGAGCTTGTCAGGAACAAAATAAATATGGAAGTAAAAAGTTAGAGGAAAACCCACTGTAGTCTTTTGAAAACCCTGGGATAGTTTTATTTTTCAGCGGGATAATTACACACATTTTATTACCAGAATGGCTTTTCAGGAGTGTTGAGTGTCCCTGAATGGTCCGGTCTCAGTCCTGACTTAAATCTGCTTGAAAATCAGAGACAAGGTTTGAATATTGCTTTCCATCAATGATTCCCCACCACATTTACTGAGTTTTAGCAATTTTGACAAAAACAAGGGATATATTTTCAAATCAAATCAAATGATATTTGTCACATGCGCCTAATACAACAGGTGTAGACCTTACAGTGAAATGCTTACTAACAAGCCCTTAACCAACAATACAACAGGTGTAGACCTTACAGTGAAATGCTTACTAACAAGCCCTTAACCAACAATACAACAGGTGTAGACCTTACAGTGAAATGCTTACTAACAAGCCCTTAACCAACAATACAACAGGTGTAGACCTTACAGTGAAATGCTTACTAACAAGCCCTTAACCAACAATACAACAGGTGTAGACCTTACAGTGAAATGCTTACTAACAAGCCCTTAACCAACAATACAACATGTGTAGACCTTACAGTGAAATGCTTACTAACAAGCCCTTAACCAACAACACAACAGGTGTAGACCTTACAGTGAAATGCTTACTAACAAGCCCTTAACCAACAATACAACAGGTGTAGACCTTACAGTGAAATGCTTACTAACAAGCCCTTAACCAACAATACAACAGGTGTAGATCTTAGTGAAATGCTTACTAACAAGCCCTTAACCAACAATACAACAGGTGTAGACCTTACAGTGAAATGCTTACTAACAAGCCCTTAACCAACAATACAACAGGTGTAGACCTTACGCTTGCCGTGCGGTAGCAGAGAAAACAGTCTATGACTTGGGTGACTGGAGTCTTTGACAATTTGATTGGTAACAGGCTGATTGGTAACAGGCTGATTGGTAACAGGCTGACTGGTAACAGGCTGATTGGTAACAGGCTGATTGGTAACAGGCTGATTGGTAACAAGCTGATTGGTAACAGGCTGATTGGTAACAGGCTGATTGGTAACAGGCTGATTGGTAACAGGCTGATTGGTAACAGGCTGACTGGTAACAAGCTGATTGGTAACAGGCTGATTGGTAACAGGCTGACTGGTAACAAGCTGATTGGTAACAGGCTGATTGGTAACAGGCTGATTGGTAACAGGCTGAGTGGTAACAGGCTGACTGGTAACAGGCTGACTGGTAACAGGTTGATTGGTAACAGGCTGATTGGTAACAGGCTGATTGGTAACAGGCTGATTGGTAACAGGCTGACTGGTAACAGGCTGACTGGTAACAGGCTGACTGGTAACAGGTTGATTGGTAACAGGCTGACTGGTAACAGGTTGATTGGTAACAGGCTGACTGGTAACAGGCTGACTGGTAACAGGTTGATTGGTAACAGGCTGATTGGTAACAGGCTGACTGGTAACAGGCTGGTTGGTAACAGGCTGATTGGTAACAGGCTGATTGGTAACAGGCTGACTGGTCGGCTATTTGAGCCAGTAAAAGGGGGCTTTACTATTCTTAGGTAGCTGAATGACTTTAGCTTCCCTCCAGGCCTGAGGGAACACACTTTCTAGTAGACTTAGATTGAAGATGTGGCGAATAGGAGTGGTAATATCATCCACTATCATCCTCAGTCATTTTCCATCCAGGTTGTCAGACCCCGGTGGCTTGTCATTGTTGATAGACAACAATAATTATTTCACCTCTTCCACACTTACTTTACGGAATTCAAAAGTACAATTCCTGTCTTTCATAATGTAGTCAGATATACTAGGATGTGTCAGTGTTTGTTGCTGGTATGTCATTCCTAACTTTGTTTATCTTGCCAATGAAAAAAGTCATTAAAGTATTTGGGAACATCAGTGGCTGTGTGATAAATGATCCATCTGATTCAATGAATGATGAAGCCCAGTTGGCTTTTTTCACCAAAATGTCATTGAAGGAGCTCCAAAGCTTTTTACTATCATTCTTTATATCATTTATATTTGTTTCATAGTATAGTTTATTTTTATTTAGCTTTGGTCACATGATTTCTTAATTTGCAGAACGTTTGCCAATCAGTTGGGCTTCCAGACTTATTTGCCATTCCTTTTGCCTCATCCATCTCAACCATACAATTCCTCATCAATCCAAGGGTTTGACAGGATTTCATTCCTGTTTGTAACTACCCTGGTAGGTTGACTGGTAACATTAACCAGGTTGCAGACACTGGTTACAGTTTGAAGTGTTTTCTTGAGTGGGCAGCTTGATAAAAGCCAGTCAATATTTAAATAAATCAGAAAATATACTTCTCTGTTGATATCACATACGTGATCAAGCATTTCACACGTTATCCAGATACTGACTGTTAGCACTTGGTGGTCTATAGCAGCTTCCCACCAGAATGTGTTTTAGGTGAAGCAGATTAACCTGTAGCCTAGCCCTAGACTAACCAATCTGTCTATGTTTAGTGGGGGTATAGTCTAGACTAACCAATCTGTCTATGTTTAGTGGGGGTATAGTCTAAACTAACCAATCTGTCTATGTTTAGTGGGGGTATAGTCTAGACTAACCAATCTGTCTATGTTTAGTGGGGGTATAGTCTAGACTAACCAATTCTAAATGCCACTAGCAGTTCGCAAAGTAGGGGCGTCACTAACGCTAGTTACCACAGCCGAAAAGTCACAAATCCTGCCTGTTTCTACAATTTCAATTCATAAAATCTGATTTTAAACCTAACCTTTAACCCTAACCACACTGTTAACCTTATGCCAAACCATAATATTAAATGAAGACCAAAAAAACAACATTTGCTTTCATGAATTTGTGGCTGTGGTAACTAGTTACAACCACAAAGTAGCTTAAGTGGGAAATAATGGCAGATTCCAAAACGGCAGCTCATTGTTGGAACACATATTTCCAGTGTATTCATGGAGGACAGGGAAAACATTCACCAATACAACATGTTATTTCTATTTTTTATTTAACTAGGCAAGTCATTTAAGAACAAGTTCTGATTTACAATGATGGCCTACCAAAAAGCAAAAGACCTCCTGCGGGGACGGGGGCTGGGATTAAAACAAATGACAACAACATGGTAGCAACATGACATGACAACAACATGGTAGCAACATGACAACATGACAACAACATGGTAGCAACACAACATGGTACAAACATAGAGATGTCATAGAGATGACTATACATCACACAAAGCAGCCACAACTGTCAGTAAGAGTGTCCATGATTTAGTCTTTGAATGAAGAGATAAGCTAAAGTATCCCTATAAGAGTGAGTGAGTGAGTGAGTGAGTGAGTGAGTGAGTGAGTGAGTGAGTGAGTGAGTGAGTGAGTGAGTGAGTGAGTGAGTGAGTGAGTGAGTGAGTGAGTGAGTGAGTGAGTGAGTGAGTGAGTGAGTGAGTGAGTGAGTGAGTGAGTGAGTGTAAAAGTAGCCCCAACCCCCTGAAAGTCTGTTATGGTCACAAATGCAACGTGTTCCTCAAGTGTGTGACACTTAATATTCATTAAAGAAAGAGTGATTTTAGGTTGTTATAGTATTAGTGGTTGAAGTTATTACATGCTGCAGTGAATAATGGAGTAATACTCCATTAGGATCCTGTGTACTTGTGGGGCTGCACACGTCTGCGGATTTCTGCTACACAGGATCACCATTTTGCGTAGCTATTTCTAGTTCATGCGTTGCATACTAGGAAGGGCATAGCTGAGTCTTTACTCTGTTAGCTGGTGTGATCCATATTAAATGGTACAACAAGAAAAGCCACATTGAATGTCCCAAATGGCACCCTATTCAGTATGTAGTGCACTACTCCATGGGCCCTGGTCACAAGTAGTGCACTACATAAGGAAGAGAGAGCCATTTGGTATTCGGACATTCTTCGCCCCTGGATCACCTCACCAGTTCTCCCTCTGTGGTTTTCATAGAGATACAATCCTCGGTTTCACAACAAACCATCAGACACAACCGCTAGAAAAAATAACTTTCTGTCACCTGGTCTGAACACACTATTCCCTATATAGTACACACTACTTTTGACCAGGTAATGCACTTTGGGTGTATTAATGCCAGGGTGACATTAGTGTCCCATTTCTGTTACTTGTATTTCTGAAAAAGATTTCCAGATCACTGCTGATCTCCCAACAGTGACTGTCTTGACATGTCGTCGTCAAAATGACCAATACAGTTTTTATATTAGCAGAACTGATGAAGAATTGTCAGTGAGTGACACTAATAGGCTTGAGGTGTCTGAGGATGACTGATTAAAGACATCCACAGCCCTGGTCAACGGCTTGAGACTGACACGGTGCCTCAAATGGCACCCTATTACCTACATAGTGCTCTACTGTTGACCAGGGCCCATAGGGTAGTGCACTGTAGGTAGCCTAGTGGTTAGGGCGTTGGGCCAGTAACAGAAAGGTTGCTGGATTGAATCCCCAAGCTGACAAGATACAAATCTGTTCTGCCCCTGAACAAGGCAGTTAACCCACTGTTCCCCAGTAGGCCATCATTGTAAATAAGAATTTGTTCTTAACTGAATTGTCTAGTTAAATACATGTCAAATAAATAAAAAACATTTTGGGATGTAGTGTGAGGTGGTGCCAGCCTGAATGCCAATGTGTCAGGGTCTTGGGAGGGCAGGTCACAGTGCAGGACCTGCTGATACCTACCTGGGGATGTGTGTGAGTGTGTGAGCGTCGATGTGTGTATAAGTGAGTGTGTGTGGGCGGCCTTCCTCCCTGTGTGTGTACGTGTGTGTTTGGACGGCCTGCCTGTGTGTGTACGTGTTTGTGTGTGTACGGCCTGTATGGTAAAGAGATTCATACTCTGCTGATGATGCTGTGTTGACTAGTGAACACAGTGATGAGTTGATGGGGCCAGTGGGCTGATGCTGTGTTGACTAGTGAACACAGTGATGAGTTGATGGGGCCAGTGGGCTGATGCTGTGTTGACTAGTGAACACAGTGATGAGTTGATGGGGCCAGTGGGCTGATGCTGTGTTGACTAGTGAACACAGTGATGAGTTGATGGGGCCAGTGGGCTGATGCTGTGTTGACTAGTGAACACAGTGATGACAGAAGGGCAGCCTCAAACCTCTAAACCCCTTTAAACACAACTCAGCAATAGACACAGAAAATATCTTTCAACACAAAATTACCAAAACACATATAACTGGTATGAAATGGGTAGCTAGTTAGCGGTGTGCGCTAATAGCGTTTCAATCGGTGACATTACTGGCTCAAGACCTTGAAGTAGTTGTTTTCCTTGCTCTGCAAGGACCATGGCTTTTGTGGAGTGATATGTAACGATGCTTTGCGGGAGGCAGTTGTTGATGTGTTCAGAGGGTCCCTGGTTCAAGGCCAGGTTGGGACAAGGAGAGGGATGGAATAGATACTATGAGATTGAAGCAGTTGACCCGGATCACTGGTTGCTGCAGAGAAGGAGTGTAACTGGTGACGTCACTCACTATAAGACCTTGAAGTAGTTGTTCCCTTTTAACAATCTTCCTTCCCCAACCTGAACACAACCTGAACACAACCAGAGACCCTCTGAACACAACCTGAACACAACCAGAGACCCTCTGAACACAACCTGAACACAACCAGAGACCCTCTGAACACAACCTGAACACAACCAGAGACCCTCTGAACACAACCTGAACACAACCAGAGACCCTCTGAACACAACCTGAACACAACCAGAGACCCTCTGAACACAACCTGAACACAACCAGAGACCCTCTGAACACAACCTGGGCTCCAACCAGGGACGCCCTGAACACATCCAACAACAGTCGCCCACAAAGCATCATTATAAATCACTCCACAAAAGCCACGTCCCTTGCAGAGCAAGGCAAACAACTACTTCAAGGTCTCAGAGCAAGTGAAGTCACTGATTGAAACACTACTAGCGCACACCGCTAACTAGCTAGCCATTTCATACTGGTTACATCCCCCTTTGACAACCTCGTTCTCTGCAGCAACCCCAGCCAGCTAGCTAGGCAGAGCCCAACTGAGTGACGGCATCAATGTAACAGTTTTGCTTCCAACTCGCTGTGGCTTTTGTGGAGCGATAGGTAACGATGCTTTGTGGGAGGCAGTTGTTGATGTGTTCAGAGGGTCGCTGGTTCGAGGCCAGGTTGGGACAAGGAGAGGGACGAAAACAATAGTTACACAAGCACAACGCATCTTTAAACACACCTTATCAAAACATCTTTAAACACAGCTTATCAAAACATCTTTAAACACAGCTTATCAAAACACACACAACGCATATTTAAACACAGCTTATCAAAACACACACAACGCATATTTAAACACAGCTTATCAAAACATCTTTAAACACACCTTATCAAAACACACACAACGCATATTTAAACACAGCTTATCAAAACACACAAACGCATATTTAAACACAGCTTATCAAAACACACACAACGCATATTTAAACACAGCTTATCAAAACACACACAACGCATATTTAAACACAGCTTATCAAAACATCTTTAAACACACCTTATCAAAACACACACAACGCATATTTGAACACAGCTTATCAAAACATCTTTAAACACACCTTATCAAAACACACACAACGCATATTTAAACACAGCTTATCAAAACATCTTTAAACACACCTTATCAAAACACACACAACGCATATTTAAACACAGCTTATCAAAACATCTTTAAACACACCTTATCAAAACACACACAACGCATATTTAAACACAGCTTATCAAAACATCTTTAAACACAGCTTATCAAAACATCTTTAAACACAACTTACCAAAACACACACAACGCATATTTAAACACAGCTTATCAAAACATCTTTAAACACAGCTTATCAAAACATCTTTAAACACACCTTATCAAAACACACACAACGCATATTTAAACACAGCTTATCAAAACATCTTTAAACACAGCTTATCAAAACATCTTTAAACACACCTTATCAAAACACACACAACGCATATTTAAACACAGCTTATCAAAACATCTTTAAACACAGCTTATCAAAACACACACAACGCATATTTAAACACAGTTTATCAAAACATCTTTAAACACAACTTACCAAAACAGTAGCAACTCTCTGGACTAAAACCTAATTATGATAAGTATACAATATTACGTATATAAGTATACAACTTTTACATTACCCTGCAGTTTCCCTATGACATCAGCCGACGGTGAAGTAGACATACTTGATATTCGCATCACAAAATAAATAACAAATATTACAACAAATATTATGGCTGTGCTGGTTGATAAAATACCTGTATTTATGGAAAAGATGTTTGAAAATTGGAATGGTAGAGTTTTGTCTTTCATGGAGTTATCAGAATTGTATGGGAAGGTCTGCTCAATCCAAGATGACAACCAATTGATTACAGCATTACCCCAAAAATGGAGGAGGTATGGAACTGGTCTGTCTGCCCAATATAAAGATGGAGGAGGAAGGGAACTGGTCTGTCTGCCCAATATAAAGATGGAGGAGGAAGGGAACTGGTCTGTCTGCCCAATATAAAGATGGAGGAGGAAGGGAACTGGTCTGTCTGCCCAATATAAAGATGGAGGAGGAAGGGAACTGGTCTGTCTGCCCAATATAAAAATGCTCTCCATTTCTCAGGTCTTCCACATCCTTTAAATCTCACTGGATTGCTTTCATTTTACTCCTGCGACTCGTTCCTACGCTTGCTTGTGCCTGTCGTTTTTCCCTGTTAACGTTACAGGAAATGTTTGTAATGCCCTGTCAAACACCCCTTAATGGCTGAAATGAGCTCAATGGAATACATTGGCTTTCTGTTGAATCTAAAATAACACTACAGCTTCGTAGGGGATTTAACAGACCGTCTCGACACTTACATCACCAGAAAGAGAAGAAAAATAACTGAATTTTGATGGGTGTTAATTTTGGAAAAAAGTAATAATTTAATCGGGGCGAAATTGTTGTGGGGTGAAAGAACAGTAGGCAGGGGATTCCGGGGGCCCTACCCCTGAACTGTTTAAAACACCATTTCCTGCAACTATATAGTTTGACATTACTTATTGTACTTCTCGAGGGGTATTTTGAGGGGTACACTACCTTTCAAAAGTTTGGCGTCACTTAGAAATGTCCTTGTTTTTGAAAGAAAATAGATTTTTATGTTGATTTAAAATAACATAAAATTGATCAGAAAAATACAGTGTAGACATTGTTAATGTTGTAAACGACTATTGTAGCTGGAAACGGCAGATTTTTAAAAGTGGGATATCTACATAGGCGTTCAGAGGCCCATTATCAGCAACCATCACTCCTGTGTTCCAATGGCTTGTTGTGTTAGCTAATCCAAGTTTATTTTAAAAGGCTAACTGATCATTAGAAAACCCTTTTGCAATTATGTTAGCACAGCTGAAAACTGTTGTGCTGATTAAAGAAGCAATAAAACTGGCCTTCTTTAGACTAGTTGAGTATCTGGAGCATCAGCATTTGTGGGTTCGATTACAGGCTCAAAATGGCCAGAAACAAATAACTTTCTTTTGAAACTCATCAGTCTATTCTTGTTCTGAGAAATTAACGTTATTCCATGAGACAAAACTGAAGATCTCGTACAACGCTGTGTACTACTCCCTTCACAGAACAGCGCAAACTGGCTTTTTTCTTTTCTACTCTGCCTAGAAGGCCAGTCGCCTCTTCACTGTCGACGTTGAGACTGGTGATTTGTGGGTACTATTTAATGAAGCTGCCAGTTGAGGACTTGTGAGGCTTCTGTTTCTCAAACTAGACACTCTAATGTACTTGTCCTCTTGCTCAGTTGTGCACCGGGGCCTCCCACTCCTCTTTCTATTCTGGTTAGAGACAGTTTGCTCTGTTCTGTGAAGGGAGTAGTACACAGCGTTGTATGAGATCTTCAGTTTCTTGGCAATTTCTCGCATGGAATAGCCTTAATTTATCAGAGCTGGCTCCATGGAAGAAGACCCAGGAGGACTCCACTTTTGAAAGAAAAACCACAGTCCTTCTGGGAGAATGTCTTTTGGACAGAAGATAAAAAAACTGGAAAACCGCTTTTTGGCAAGTCACATCAGCTCTGTTCACAGATGAAAAAATGAAGCTGTCAAAGAAAAGAACACCATACTTACAGTGAAACATGGAGGGGGCTCGGTTATGTTTTGGCCAGTGTCAGAAAGCTCTGTCTCAGTCGCAGGTCATGGGTCCTCCAACAGGACAATGACCCAAAACACACAGCTAAAAGAACCCAAGAATGGATAAGAACAAAACATTGGACTATTCTGAAGTGGCCTTCTATGAGTCCTGATCTGAATCCTATCGAACATCTATGGAAAGAGCTGAAACTTATTTCAGAGTATACAGTACTGCCATTCTACTTGATGTGGTAGCCATTTTGTGTTAGCCAATACATGACTTAGCTCAGGGTAATATTCATAAGTGCACAAAAAAACTAAAAGCTATACCTTTGACCTTTTCTTGTATACCATATACAATAATGGGACATTATATATTGTATAAAGATAATACCTTGTTCATTAAAGGATGAAGGTGAAATTGGTAGAAGAAAAGCCATTTGTTATGTTGAAATGCTAGGCTAGTCGTCTTGACGAGGAGCCATTGTGAGTAACTCTGTCTCTGTCCTGTTCTGTCCCATTCTGTCTTGCCCAGGGATTAACAGTAACCTAACGTCTCTGTCCTGTTCTGTCCCATTCTGTCTTGCCCAGGGATTAACAGTAACCTAACGTCTCTGTCCTGTTCTGTCCCATTCTGTCTTGCCCAGGGATTAACAGTAACCTAACGTCTGTTCTGTCTTGTCTGTCAGCAGGAATCTGAGTAGCCTCTTTCTTCTGCAGTCCTGTGTGGCCGTACTACCATGAGCACTT
Organism: Thymallus thymallus; assembly: GCA_023634145.1. Lineage (NCBI taxonomy): Eukaryota > Metazoa > Chordata > Actinopteri > Salmoniformes > Salmonidae > Thymallus > Thymallus thymallus. Next base: position 42,135,167 of record CM042390.1, on the reverse strand, counting down.
CTACTTCATCCACAGGTACGTCTTTATGCAGAGGAACACACACACACACACCTCCATCCACAGGTACGTCTTTATGCAGAGGAACACACACACACACACCTCCATCCACAGGTACGTCTTTATGCAGAGGAACACACACAAACACACCTCCATCCACAGGTACGTCTTTATGCAGAGGAACACACACAAACACACCTCCATCCACAGGTACGTCTTTATGCAGAGGAACACACACAAACACACACACACACACACACACACCTCCATCCACAGGTACGTCTTTATGCAGAGGAACACACACAAACACACACACACACACACACCTCCATCCACAGGTACGTCTTTATGCAGAGGAACACACACAAACACACACACACACACCTCCATCCACAGGTACGTCTTTATGCAGAGGAACACACACAAACACACACACACACACACACACACACACACCTCCATCCACAGGTACGTCTTTATGCAGAGGAACACACACAAACACACACACACACACACACACCTCCATCCACAGGTACGTCTTTATGCAGAGGAACACACACAAACACACACACACACACACACACCTCCATCCACAGGTACGTCTTTATGCAGAGGAACACACACAAACACACACACACACACCTCCATCCACAGGTACGTCTTTATGCAGAGGAACACACACACACACACACACACACACACACACACACCTCCATCCACAGGTACGTCTTTATGCAGAGGAACACACACAAACACACACACACACACACACCTCCATCCACAGGTACGTCTTTATGCAGAGGAACACACACAAACACACACACACACACACACACACACCTCCATCCACAGGTACGTCTTTATGCAGAGGAACACACACAAACACACACACACACACACACACACACACACACCTCCATCCACAGGTACGTCTTTATGCAGAGGAACACACACAAACACACACAGTTGATGACCTAGCACCTGAGCATGGGTACACGACCATAGTCTGCATCCTAGATGGCCTGTCATAAGGCTTAACCACAATGCTACTGGAGCATTCCATTGACTGGTCAGAAGGTTCCCCTGGAGATGTAATGCAGAATGCAACCCATCACAAGGGAGTAGAAACAGCAGCCCTTGATTTGTCCATTCCCCAGATTACGCTGTGTTTCCATGGTTACATACTGGTGACTTCTGGCTGTGGTTGGATGACTAGAGGAGAGATACAGTATCTAATTTGGACTGCTGACTGATCTCATTGGCTTTAATCAGATTATCTAAGGTCACACACACACACACACACACAGAGGCTCTCAGACAGGAAATTGATGGGCATGGCTATCAGATGGGATGCGCCTCCCTCACATCACGTCATATGATGTGTTGAAGAACGTCTCCAAGACTCTGTCCAACTTTTTGGAACCGTGAAGACCTCTAGCCCATATAGCTATGTAGGGAATAGGGTGCCAGTTGGGACACATCCACAGAATCAGCTCAGTGTCGGCTGAATTACATCCAGAGCTGTCTGCTTAGTGAGTTGAGACTGAGTTAGTGAGTTGAGACTATATGCTGTGTGTGTTAGTGAGTTGAGACTGTTTTCTGTGTGAGTTAGTGAGTTGAGACTATATGCTGTGTGTGTTAGTGAGTTGAGACTGTTTTCTGTGTGAGTTAGTGAGTTGAGACTGTTTTCTGTGTGAGTTAGTGAGTTGAGACTGTTTTCTGTGTGAGTTAGTGAGTTGAGACTGTTTGCTGTGTGAGTTAGTGAGTTGAGACTGTTTTCTGCGTGAATTGAGACTGTTTTCTGTGTGAATTAGTGAGTTGAGACTGTTTGCTTATCATTTGCATGGTGGCACTGTTGACTCACTAATAACATAGCTCCGACAGTCTTTACAGCCTTGTGGTAGGCAGGTTAGGAGCCAGTCTATACACATACACACACAGGATAGGAACAAGTCTATACACATACACATACAGGATAGGAACCAGTCTATACACATACACATACAGGATAGGAACCAGTCTATACACATACACACACAGGTTAGGAACCAGTCTATACACATACACATACAGGATAGGAACCAGTCTATACACATACACACACAGGATAGGAACCAGTCTATACACATACACATACAGGATAGGAACCAGTCTATACACATACACACACAGGTTAGGAACCAGTCTATACACATACACATACAGGATAGGAACCAGTCTATACACATACACACACAGGTTAGGAACCAGTCTATACACATACACATACAGGATAGGAACCAGTCTATACACATACACATACAGGATAGGAACCAGTCTATACACATACACATACAGGATAGGAACCAGTCTATACACATACACACACAGGATAGGAACCAGTCTATACACATACACATACAGGATAGGAACCAGTCTATACACATACACACACAGGTTAGGAACCAGTCTATACACATACACACACAGGATAGGAACCAGTCTATACACATACACATACAGGATAGGAACCAGTCTATACACATACACACACAGGTTAGGAACCAGTCTATACACATACACACACAGGATAGGAACCAGTCTATACACATACACACACAGGTTAGGAACCAGTCTATACACATACACATACAGGATAGGAACCAGTCTATACACATACACACACAGGATAGGAGCCAGTCTATACACATACACACACAGGATAGGAACCAGTCTATACACATACACATACAGGATAGGAGCCAGTCTATACACATACACATACAGGATAGGAACCAGTCTATAATGTGATACAGCAGACTTCGTCCATTGTTGCTAGGACACCTTGGAATCCCCGTAATGCAGCTAAAATGTCTTCTGTCATTAACCTCTAACAACCTGAATACCTTGTCATCTCTTCTGGGGTTCTGTGTCATGGTTGCCTCGGGTCAGATGCTTTTCTGTTTTTCAGTTGTATTAGGAGTGTGACAGACTACAGTGTGTAGTATAACTATTCCCACAAGGCCTGTACTGAGTGAGGAGCTGCCTGGACAGTATGTACAGTTGAAGTTGGAAGTTTACATACACCTTAGCCAAATACATTTAAACTCAGTTTTTCACAATTCCTGACATTTAATCCTAGTAAAAATTCCCTGTCTTAGGTCAGTTAGGATCACCACTTTATTTTAAGAATGTGAAATTTCAGAATAATAGAAGAGAGAATAATTTCAGCTTTTATTTCTTTCATCACATTCCCAGTGGGTCAGAGGTTTACATACACTCAATTAGTATTTGGTAGCATTGCCTTTAAATTGTTTAACTTGGATCAAACGTTTCGGGTAGCCTTCCACAAGCTTCCCACAATAAGTTGGGTGAATTTTGTCCCATTCCTCCTGACAGAACAGGTGTTACTAAGTCAGGTTTGTAGGCCTCCTTGCTCGCACACGCTTTTTCAGTTCTGCCCACAAATGTTCTATAGGATTGAGGTCAGGGCATTGTGATGGCCACTCCAATACCTTGACTTTGTTGTCCTTAAGCCGTTTTGCCACAACTTTGGAAGTCTGCTTGGGGTCATTGTCCATTTGGAAGACCCATTTGCGACCAAGCTTTAACTTCCTGACTGAGGTCTTGAGATGTTGCTTCAATATATCCACATACTTTTCCTTCTTCATGATGCCATCTATTTTGTGAAGTGCACCAGTCCCTCCTGCAGCAAAGCACCCCCACAACATGGTGCTGCCACCCCCGTGCTTCAGGGTTGGGACGGTGTTCTTCAGCTTGCAAGCCTCCCCCTTTCAACTCCAAACATAACGATGGTCATTATGGCCAAACAGTTCTATTTTTGTTTCATCAGACCAGAGGACATTTCTCCAAAAAGTACAATCTTTGTCCCCATGTGCAGTTGCAAACCATGGTCTGGCTTTTTTATGGCAGTTTTGGAGCAGTGGCTTCTTCCTTGCTGAGCGGCCTTTCAGGTTATGTGGATATAGATACTTTTGTACCTGTTTCCTCCAGCATCTTCACAAGGTCCTTTGCTGTTGTTCTGGGATTGATTTTTCGCACCAAAGTACGTTAATCCCTAGTAGACAGAACGTGTCTCCTTCCTGAGTGGTATGACGGCTGCGTGGTCCCATGGTGTTTATACTTGCGTACTATTGTTTGTACAAATTAACGTGGTACCTTCAGGCGTTTGGAAATTGCTCCCAAGGATGAACCAGACTTGTGAAGGTCTACAATTTTTTTCCGGAGGTCTTTGCTGATTTCTTTAGATTATTCTATGATGTCGAGCAAAGAGGCACTGAGTTTGAAGGTAGGCCTTGAAATACATCCACATGTACACCTCCAATTGACTCAAATGATGTCAATTAGCCTATCAGAATTTTCTAAAGCCATGACATAATTTTCTGGAATTTTCCAAGCTGTTTAAAGGCACAGTCAACTTAGTGTATGTAAACTTCTGACCCACTGAAGTTGTGATATAGTGAAATAATCTGTCTGTAAACAATTGTTGGAAGAATTACTTGTGTCATGCACAAAGTAAACTTGCCAAAACTATAGTTTGTTAACATGAAATATGTTGAGCGGTTGAAAAACCACTCCACAGACTTCAACCTAAGTTTATGTAAACTTCCGACTGCAACTGTATGTTAACATTGCCAAAGCAAGTGAAGTAGATAGTAAACAATACAAATTAACAGTAAACATTACACTCAGAAGTTCCAAAAGAATAAAGACATTTCAAAGCACCAGATCGTCAGCAAACAGTAGACATTTGACTTCAGATTCTAGTAGGATGAGGCCGGGTGCTGCAGACTGTTCTAGTGCCCTCGCCAATTCGTTGATATATATGTTGAAGAGTGTGGGGCTTAAGCTGCATCCCTGCCTCACCCCACAGCCCTGTGGAAAGAAATGTGTGTGTTTTTTGCCAATTTTAAACACACACTTGTTGTTTGTGTACATAGATTTTATAATGTTGTATGTTTAGCAGACCTTCATGACAAATTGAGTCCAAAACGTTTTTGAAATCAACGCATGAGAAGACTTTGCCTTTGTTTTGGTTTGGTTATTTTTTTACATCAGAGAACAAAATAACAACATAGGAAAAAAAAGGCATTAAATATGTCAGGCACTGTCCCTCAACTTGTGGCAGGCAGCAACATAGCATGCTGCCAGCGCACAGCTGTCCATGTCTTCCCCCAAAAGGATTGGCAGCCTTTCTATTTCAGAGAGGTCCTCAAAGCCCCGGACTACTTGTTCAAATTTGGGGAAGTGACTCTCTCTGATGGTTTTACATTTTTCACATTTTGTGAGGAAGTGCAGCTCTCTCTCTCTCTCTAGTCTCTCTCTCTCTAGTCTCTCTCTCTCTAGTCTCTCTCTCTCTAGTCTCTCTCTCTAGTCTCTCTCTCTAGTCTCTCTCTCTAGTCTCTCTCTCTAGTCTCTCGTCTCTCTCTCTCTAGTCTCTCTCTCTCTCTAGTCTCTCTCTCTAGTCTCTCGTCTCTCTCTCTCTAGTCTCTCTCTCTCTCTAGTCTCTCTCTCTAGTCTCTCTCTCTAGTCTCTCGTCTCTCTCTCTAGTCTCTCGTCTCTCTCTCTAGTCTCTCTCTCTCTAGTCTCTCGTCTCTCTCTCTCTAGTCTCTCTCTCTAGTCTCTCTCTCTAGTCTCTCTCTCTAGTCTCTCTATTCTCTCTCTAGTCTCTCTCTCTCTAGTCTCTCTCTCTAGTCTCTCGTCTCTCTCTCTAGTCTCTCTCTCTCTCTCTAGTCTCTCTAGTCTCTCTCTCTAGTCTCTCGTCTCTCTCTCTCTAGTCTCTCTCTCTCTCTAGTCTCTCTCTCTAGTCTCTCGTCTCTCTCTCTCTAGTCTCTCGTCTCTCTCTCTCTAGTCTCTCTCTCTCTCGTCTCTCTCTCTCTAGTCTCTCTCTCTAGTCTCTCTCTCTAGTCTCTCTCTCTCTCTCTAGTCTCTCTCTCTAGTCTCTCTCTCTAGTCTCTCTCTCTAGTCTCTCTCTCTAGTCTCTCTCTCTCTAGTCTCTCTCTCACTCGCTCTAATTATAGTGTGTGCAGTACTCTATATATTTAAACCTAAGTAATTGTAGTGTGTACAGTACTCTATATATTTAAACCTAAGTAATTGTAGTGTGTACAGTACTCTATATATTTAAACCTAAGTAATTGTAGTGTGTACAGTACTCTATATATTTAAACCTTAGTAATTGTAGTGTATGCAGTACTCTATATATTTAAACCTTAGTAATTGTAGTGTGTACAGTACTCTATATATATTTAAACCTTAGTAATTGTAGTGTATGCAGTACTCTATATATTTAAACCTTAGTAATTGTAGTGTGTACAGTACTCTATATATATTTAAACCTTAGTAATTGTAGTGTATGCAGTACTCTATATATTTAAACCTTAGTAATTGTAGTGTGTACAGTACTCTATATATATTTAAACCTTAGTAATTGTAGTGTATGCAGTACTCTATATATAATGTACCAATTGAGAACATTAGTTTAATTCCCTGAGATCTGGAGAGAGAGAGAGAGAGAGAGAGAGAGAGAGAGAGAGAGAGAGAGAGAGAGAGAGAGAGAGAGAGAGAGAGAGAGAGAGAGAGAGAGAGAGAGAGAGAGAGAGAGAGAGAGAGAGAGAGAGAGAGAGAGAGAGAGAGAGAGAGAGAGAGAGAGAGAGAGAGAGAGAGAGAGAGAGAGAGAGAGAGAGAGAGAGAGAGACAGAGAGACAGAGAGAGAGAGAGAATATTGTCTAAGTAACAACAATAACCAAGGTTTAAAATAATCATACATTTCTCTCTCTCTCCCCTCCTACAGCTAATGGCAACGACAGCAGGCAGTTTAAAGGAGACCGTTCTCCCTGTGGTCCTTCACGAGTGCTCCACGTCCGCAAGGTTCCCATCGAGGTGTCTGAGACTGAGCTCGTCTCTCTAGGAGTCCCCTTCGGTAGAGTCACCAACCTGTTGATGCTCAAAGGGAAAAACCAGGTAGGAACAGTCTGCGTCCCAAATGAAACCCTATTCCCTATAAAATAACCCCTGTGGGCCCTGGTCCCCCAGTAGTGCAACATATAGGGCCTATATAATGCACTAATTTTGAACAGGGCCCTATGGGGTTACAAGGATGGGGTTGGAGGGTTTATCATTTTATGTACATCAAGATCTCTGTGAATTGGAGTCCTGGTCTTCCTCTACCTCCACTTGTTCTCCCCCTGCCTCTTCCTGCCTCTTCCTTTCTCTTCCTGTCTCTCCCTGCCTCCCCCCTGCTTCCCCACATTCTGCTCAAGGACCCTTTCACATTCAAATGGAAATTGGATATTTACACAAGAATAGAAAGACTCCATTTTCTAAATGCTCTGAAACATAAAATATTCTGTCCAATTTGTCTGGCTTGATTGGTTCTATTAGGTATCAAAAGAGATGCAGTGGACTACCAGCATAATGTCTATACACATACACACACAGGATAGGAACCACACATACACAATAGCAGTGGACTACCAGCATAATGTCTCACAGTTCTTATTCAGGTTAATTTCCCTCTTAAAGGTGCAAAACGTGCATTGGTCAGAGATGATCCTTTCCAACAGGTGACCAGCTGAGGCAAAATGTATTATTACAGTTTCTTCTGATTGCTTAGGCACTATCTTTGAAACTATGGGCTATTTTTGCAAAACTCTACACACTAACCACAAAACCTTACACCAAACCAGCAAAACTTTATACATCTCTTGCAAAAGCAAACAATTCTTGCAAAACTCTTTTTGCATCAATACAGTACACACAAACCGTAATTTGAATAAGCACACAAAGCACCAACTACGCACTGATAGTATAAATGAAAAACATTTGTGGCTTTTGCTTTTTCTGTGTGCAGGGCGTAGCAGTTTGCAATAAGGTTTTGTCAGACATGTAGTAAACACACATACACACAAGTATGGATGTGTATTCCGAACATAACACACTATCAATACAAATAAGGGTTTATTTATTTATTTCTCTAAATGTTCAAACTCTCCTCAAACAACAAAAGCCCAATAGAAGAAAAAAACAAACTGAAAAAAATGAGGCTACATCTCACCTTCTTTGTGGGTGTGGCCATAAGATTTCATCCATATCACATGCGATGTCTTGAGTTATGCAGCGTGGAAAGTATCGCCTGGAGTGCCGTATCCAGGCTTGGCATGACCCCTGATCGATGTCTCCACAAGCCTCCTCCATTGCCTGTGATCTATTTATAGAGCTCAAGCTCTGATTAGTAAGTGAACTCATTATGTAAAAGTGTTTCCATGTTTCAATGAGGAAAGACAGTTGGTGAAATAGTGTAGTAATGTAGAGACCAATGTTATCAGTTTTACTACAAGTGTTTTATTCAATTACAGACTGAGTGTAAAGCAGAGAATGTGCATTCAGTTAATGGTTTCAGAGATAGTGCTTCAAGAATCACTGTTAGTGTTTAAGCATTCAGAAAAAAAATGTAAAAGCACCACAAATGTCAATTTTGTCTGGTATGGGACCATAGGGACCAAAACCTGCTTGGACAAAAGACTTGACCACTTTCCAGAAGTCGGCTGGATTACCACCACAGCCCGATACACAACTCAAGAAATATATTGTATTTTGCTTTTCTAACCAAAGATATTTCTAAATTGTCTGAAGGACTGCCTTTCAGATGTAGAATCAGTCAGTCTAGCCTTAAAGCCCAAGATACATTACTTTCCTGTAATTTCACAGACAATTCATGCGTGAACCAAGGATTATATGTCTTTCACCCTTAGCCTTTTGTACGGTGCATGTTTATCTGCAACAGAGTTAAAGAGGGAAATAAAACAATTAAGGGCCTGATCCAAGTCAGTGATAGTAGACACAACCCACCAGTCTCAGCTCAGACAAACAATGTTGTAATAATATGTGATGGAGATGTAGGTATCTTAACATTTCTTATGCAGGAAATGGGACAATGGTCACTGAACTCATTAGCAAACATCCCATTGGCTGTAAACCTATGAGGGGCTATTGTGCTTCAGTCAGAAAAACGTTCTCTCACCTCTTCAGTCTCAGCTAGCTAGCAAGCCAGCCAGTAGCTACCAAAGTGGCTAGCTAGCCAAGCTAGCTACGGAAGATAAACCCATCAAATACACTTGCTGGAAATATTGTTGTTAGAAATATTGTTGTTTAAACTGTTATAATGACTTACAGACGTGCTCAAATGTGTTGGTACCCCTCCACAAAAAACGAAGAATGCACAATTTTCTCTGAAATAACTTGAAACTGAGAAAAGTAATTGGCATCCAACATTGTTTATTCCATATTTAATAGAAATCAGACTATGATTCAACATAATATTGTAGATAATAAAACAAATGAAAATGGCACGGACAAAAATGATGGGACCCTTAACCTAATATTTTGTTGCACAACCTTTAGAGGCGATCACTGCAATCAAATGTTTTCTGTAGCGCTCAATGAGACTTCTGCACCTGTTAACAGGTAGTTTGGCCCACTCTTCCTGAGCAAACTGCTCCAGCTGTCTCAGGTTTGATGGGTGCCTTCTCCAGACTGCAAGTTTCAGTGCTTTTAGCTGTGTGTTTTGGGTCATTATCCTGTTGGAGGACCCATGACCTGTGACTGAGACAGAGCTTTCTGACACTGGGCAGTACGTTTCGCTCCAGAATGCCTTAATAGTCTTGAGATTTCATTGTGCCCTGCACAGATTCAAGGCACCCTGTACCAGCGCAGAAAAGCAGCCCCAGAACATAACCGAGCCTCCTATGTTTCACTGTAGGTATGGTGTTCTTTTCTTTGAAAGCTTCATTTTCTCATCTGTGAACATAGAGCTGATGTGACTTTCCAAAAAGCTCCAGTTTTGACTCTTCTGTCCAAAGGAAATTCTCACAGAGGATTGTGGCTTGTTAATATGCATTTTTTTTAGCAAACTCCAGTCTGGCTTTTCAATGTTTGTTTTTTTAAGTTTATGGGTCTTCTTCCATGGAGCCCACTTTCGCTCAAAAAGCGACGGATGTTGCGATCAGAAACTGACGTACCTTCACCTTGGAGTTCAGCTTGTATCTCTTTGGCAGTTATCCTTGGTTCTTTTTCTACCATTTACACTATCCTTCTGTTCAATCTGGGGTTGATTTTCCTCTTGCGGCCATGCCCAGGGAGGTTGGCTACAGTTCCATGGACCTTAAACTTCTTAATATTATTTGCAACTGTCGTCACAAGAACATCAAGCTGCTTGGAGATGGTCTTATAGCCTTTAACTTTACCATGCTGGTCTATTATTGTCTTTCTGATCTCCTCAGACAACTCTCTCACACAACCTTTATTTAGTCAGTTAAGAACATATTCTTATTTACAATGACTGTCTACACCGGCCAAACTCTGATGACGCTGGGCCAATTGCGCGCCAACCTATGGGACTCCCAATCACGGACGGTTGTGAAAGTTTCCTTTGCTTTCTCTGGTCCATGTTCAGTTTGGTGCAACAATGATACCAAACAGCACAGTGACTACTTTTCTCCATTTAAATAGACTGAATGACTGATTACAAGATTGATGATACTAATTAAAGAAGCAAATTAGTTTGAAATATCACTATAATCCAATTATTTATTATCTTTTCTAAGGGGTTCCAACAAATGTGTCCAGGACATTTTATAATATCTTTGTAGAATAAGCAATAATTCATCTCTTTCACAGCTTCTTTGTTTTATTTAATAATATACTAAAGGCATGCAAGTATACATGATAAAATAGCTTTTAATTTCATAACTTTTCAGGAGGAATTAAGCATTATTTCAATGCGCTGTAAGGATACCAACACATTTGAGCAGGTCTGTATATCAGCATCCAGTAGCTTAAGGATGCAGAGTGCTAATGCTAGCTTATTAGCATTAGCCAACCCTTATGCTGAGGGAGACTCGCCAGTTAGCTACCCCCCACCCTGCACAAATCTGTGGCTAACTCTGCTGATGCTGCTGCTGCACTTTGTCTTTCTGTCTGTTCACGACCAGCTCTCTTTTTTCTTACTCTGAATATCCATATTTGCTCTGTGCTGCAGACTCTGACTGAGTGACAGGCATGGTCCACTAGACACTGTGGCAGGTAGATCAAAACTGATGCGGATGCTTTGTAATATTTCAAACAATACATGTATTACTAGTAAGAAATAAAATGTGGTATATTGTTTAATGTATTTTTTGTGACTTGAGTCTAACCAGAGTATCACAGATCAAACATTGTCACCTGCCTTTAAGGGCGGGATGTTACCGTGGTAATGCACATCAAGTCATGTTTGTGCCTGTGAGATTGAGCCTGACTGGTAGAAGCACAGATAGAACAATGATACAGATATTTCACCAGATGTATAAATGAAGCATCCGCTTGGTGTTTCCACTCAAGCGTCCGGCAGTGGGAGAAGATGGAACGAGATGGATTTTGGCCGACATTCTACTAATTTTCTCATCGATAAAACATTTGATCTCAGTACAGTTTTCTGTCCCCAAAACTAGAATCTGTTATGAACAGAGTGGTCTAAGTTTTGCAGACTTTACCCTTTACTTTATGCTAAAGTTTTTAAAAATGTAATTGGAGAGCAAAGGTGAATTGAGTTATTGCACTTCACAGAGTAGGTGTTCCCTAACGAAAATATGCAAATGTATGCTACAACGCACCAATAGGATCTCGCTGTTAAGGAACTGTTTTGTAGCCCAGACATTGAGCTGTTAGCCGTTAGCCTGAGACCCTACTATTTGCCGAGGGAATTCACGGGGGTCATTACTGTTATTGTTTACATCCCGCCTTCTGCTGACGCAAACACAGCGTGTGACGTCATCCACTCTGTTATCGCGAGGCTACAGACCGCGCATCCCAGTGCCTTCTTTGCCATTTCGGGGGATTTTAACCATGCATCTCTCTCTTCAACGCTGCCCACGTTCAAACAGTTTGTGAAGTGCCCAACCAGGAATAATAAAACTCTGGACTAGTTATATGCTAATGTGAAGGATGCATACAACTCCACTGCACTCCCTCCCCTCGGTAGATCGGATCACAACCTTGTCCACCTCACCCCACTGTACAGCCTGAGACTGGAAAGGGTCCCTTTGCTGTGGAAAACATCCTGCCTGGTCCCAGTGCCCAAGAAGGCACACCCCAGTGTCCTGAATGACTTCAGACCTGTAGCGCTAACATCCCACATCATGAAGACCCTGGAAAGGTTAGTCCTCTCTCACCTCAGACCCCTGGTGTGTACATCACTGGACCCCCTGCAGTTTGCATACCATCGCAACATCGGGGTGGATGATGCAATCATCTACCCTTCTGCAGAGGGCCTACTCTCACCTGGACAACGCAGGTTGCACTGTGAGGGTCATGTTTTTTGACTTCTCCAGTGCCTTCAATACCATTCAGCCCCTGCTAGTGGGTGAGAAGATGAAGAGGATGAAAGTGGAAGGACCCTTAGTCTCCTGGGTTACGGACTACCTGACCGGTAGGCCACAATTTGTGCGACTACAGAGCTGTGTGTCAGAACGGGCAGTTAGCAACACAGGGCCCCCCCAGGGAACGGTCCTGTCCCCCTTCCTGTTCTCCCTCTACACCTCAGACTTCAGATATAACTCTGAAACATGCCACCTACAGAAGTTCTCGGATGACTCTGCTATTGTAGGGTGCATCAGGGGTGGGCAGGAGGAGGAGTACAGGAGCACAATCAGTGACTTAGTGTTGTGGTGTGAGCAGAACCACCTTCACCTCAACATCAGCAAAACAAAGGAGATGGTGGTGGACTTCAGGAGAACCAAGGCACAACTGACTGCAGTCCCTATACAGGGGATGGATACCTCTCTACCTCTCTCCCTCTCTCCTCTCCTCTCTCTTCTCTACCTCTCTACCTCTCCTCCTCTCTACCTCTCTCTACCTCTCTCTACCTCTCTCCTCTCTCTTCTCTCCTCTCTACCTCTCTCTTCTCTCCTCTCTACCTCTCTACCTCTCTACCTCTCTCTACCTCTCTACCTCTCTCTACCTCTCTCTTCTCTCCTCTCTACCTCTCTACCTCTCTACCTCTCTCTACCTCTCTACCTCTCTCTACCTCTCTACCTCTCTCTACCTCTCTCCTCTCTCCTCTCTCTTCTCTACCTCTCTACCCCTCTCTACCTCTCTCTACCTCTCTCCTCTCTCCTCTCCTCTCTCCTCTCTCCTCTCTCCTCTCTCCTCTCTCTTCTCTCTCCTCTCCTCTCCTCTCCTCTCCTCTCCTCTCCTCTCCTCTCCTCTCCTCTCCTCTCCTCTCCTCTCCTCTCCTCTCCTCTCCTCTCCTCTCCTCTCTCCTCTCTCCTCTCTCCTCTCTCCTCTCTCCTCTCTACCTCTCTCCTCTCTACCTCTCTCCTCTCTCCTCTCTCCTCTCTACCTCTCTCTACCTCTTTCTACCTCTCTCTACCTCTCTCTACCTCCTGCCCATGACATATGTTTTCCCATTTGAAACGACAGGCTGTGTTCTATCTTGGTTTAGTTTTAAATCTTTGGTAGAAGTGTTGTCTTTTCTTCCCTAGCAGTTGAAAGTCAAACATAGAAAAACAACCTAGCTTGTGAACAAAAACATTTAAATAGCCAAGAAACACAAGAAAAACGTCTAACTTCAGTAAACGCTGCGTATGACGGCTCAATCGTAAATTACCTTTAAATGGCATTATTCCAAATACGTGCATTGTCCAAATCGCAATCGGATTGAATCCGGACTCAATTTCTATTGGTACTAATATAGGTTAATTTCACCATAGCTTTGTCTGGTACTGCATAAGTGTCTGATGTGATTCTTTGTATTCCTAACCAACCAGGCTTTTATAGAAATGGCTTCAGAGGAGGCAGCGATCACCATGGTGAACTACTACACAACATCAACACCTCACGTCCGCAACCAGCCAGTCTACATCCAGTACTCCAACCACCGTGAGCTCAAGACAGACAACCTTCCCAATCAGGGGGTGAGTACAGTCCAACCTGACCAATCATAGGCTAAATCCACTGCATGTACATTACAACCTCACTATTCAGGGGGTGAGTACTGACTAATCAGGGCCTCAGCCCACCACATGTACGCTGAACAAAAATATAAATTCAACATGCAACAATTTCAAAGATATTACTGAGTTACAGATCATATCAGGAAATCAGTCAATTGAAATAAATAAATTAGGCCCTAATCTATGGATTTCACATGACTGGGAATACAGATATGCATCTGTTGGTCACAGAAACCTTTAAAAAAGGTAGGATCAGAAAACCAGTCAGTATCTGGTGTGACCACCATTTTCTTCATGCGACGCATAGAGTTTATCAGGCTGTTGGAATGTTGTCCCAATCCTCTTTAATGGCTGTGCGAAGTTGATGGATATTGGCGGGAACTGAAACACGCTTTCGTACATGTCAGTCCAGAGCATCTCAAACATGCTCAATGGATGTCATGTCTGGTGAGTATGCAGGCCATGGAAGAACTGGGACATGGGGCCGTGCATTATCATGCTGAAACATGAGGTGATGGCGGCGGATGAATGGCACGACAATGAGCCACGGTATCTTTGTGCATTCAAATTGCCATTGATAAAATGTAATTGTGTTCGGTGTCCATTGGTTATGCCTGCCCATACCATAACCCAAGGTTCCCCAACTGGCGGCCCAAAATTAAGTAAAATAATAAAAATAAGGGTGGTGCTTGAAATCATTGTTCTTCCTCTGTCAACCATGGTTACCTGCAAGGAAACACGTGCCGTCATCATTGCTTTGAACAAAAAGGGCTTCACAGGCAAGGATATTGCTGCTGGTAAGATTGCACCTAAATCAAACATTTATCGGATCATCAAGAACTTCAAGGAGAGAGGTTAAATTGTTGTGAAGAAGGCATCAGGGCGCCCAAGAAAGTCCAGCAAGCACAAGGACTGTCTCCTAAAGTTGATTCAGCTGTGGGATCGGGGAACCACCAGTGCAGAGCTTGCTCAGGAATGGCAGCAGGCAGGTGTGAGTGCATCTGCACGCACAGTGAGGCAAAGACTTTTGGAGGATGGCCTGGTGTCAAGAAGGGCAGCAAAGAAGCCACTTCTCTCCAGGAAAAACATCAGGGACAGACTGATATTCTGCAAAAGGTACAGGGATTGGACTGCTGAGGACTTTTCTCTGATGAATCCCCTTTCCGATTGTTTGGGCCACCCAGAAAACACCTTGTCCTGAGAAGACAAGGTGAGCGCTACCATCAGTCCTGTGTCATGCCAACAGTAAAGCATCCTCATACCATTCATGTGTGGGGTTGCTTCTCAGCCAAGGTAGTGGGCTATGCCTTTTCCAGCATGATGGAGCACCTTGCCATAAGGCAAAAGTGATAACTAAGTGGCTCGGGAACAAAACATTTACATTTTGGGTCCATGGCCAGGAAACTCCCCAGACCTTAATCCCATTGAGAACTTGTGGCGGGTGGACAAACAAAAACCCACAACTTCTGACCAACTCCAAGCATTGATTATGCAAGAATGGCCTGCCATCAGTCAGGATGTGGCCCAGAAGTTAATTGACAGCATGCCAGGGCGGATTGCAGAGGTCCTCTCTACCAATGTCCTCTACCAATGTCCTCTCTACCAATGTCCTCTACCAATGTCCTCTCTACCAATGTCCTCTACCAATGTCCTCTCTACCAATGTCCTCTCTACCAATGTCCTCTACCAATGTCCTCTCTACCAATGTCCTCTCTACCAATGTCCTCTACCAATGTCCTCTACCAATGTCCTCTCTACCAATGTCCTCTCTACCAATGTCCTCACTACCCATGTCCTCTACCAATGTCCTCTCTACCAATGTCCTCTACCAATGTCCTCTCTACCAATGTCCTCTACCAATGTCCTCTCTACCAATGTCCTCTACCAATGTCCTCTACCAATGTCCTCTACCAATGTCCTCTCTACCAATGTCCTCTACCAATGTCCACTACCAATGTCCTCTCTACCAATGTCCTCTACCAATGTCCTCTCTACCAATGTCCTCACTACCAATGTCCTCTACCAATGTCCTCTCTACCAATGTCCTCTCTACCAATGTCCTCTACCAATGTCCTCTACCAATGTCCTCTCTACCAATGTCCTCTCTACCAATGTCCTCTACCAATGTCCTCTACCAATGTCCTCTCTACCAATGTCCTCTCTACCAATGTCCTCACTACCAATGTCCTCTACCAATGTCCTCACTACCAATGTCCTCTCTACCAATGTCTTCTACCAATGTCCTCACTACCAATGTCCTCTACCAATGTCCTCTCTACCAATGTCCTCTCTACCAATGTCCTCTCTACCAATGTCCTCACTACCAATGTCCTCTCTACCAATGTCCTCTACCAATGTCCTCTACCAATGTCCTCTCTACCAATGTCCTCTCTACCAATGTCCTCACTACCCATGTCCTCTACCAATGTCCTCTCTACCAATGTCCTCTCTACCAATGTCCTCTACCAATGTCCTCTCTACCAA